>JANHOG010000488.1:0-15544 GCA_027627325.1 Phlebia brevispora
CGCAGGATAGCAACGGGGATGCCGCATCAGTAGCCACAGGGAATCAAGAAGCCTTCTCGTTTAGTAATAAGAGGCTCTGTGAACGGTGGCTGGACAACCTATTCATGGTTCTCTATGAGGCATGTTAAGTTCACCGTCTGGCATTTATCAAGGCTAACCGTATTGGCAGGACTTGCGCGTCTGGACTATCTTCCGCGCCGAGGTAGCGCACTTCAAGACGCAACATGTTGCGTATCGCAAGACGGGCATGGAGTGGGAGATCCTAGGCGACTTGGGTCTTCGGTTGCATCACAAAGAGGAGGCGAAGGAAGCATATCAGCGCTGTCTCGACTCCCCTAGATACTCCGCGAAACCGTGGGTCAAGCTTCTAGATATGTATGCAGAGGAGGGCGACATACAACGAACGCTGCAAGTGGCGATTCGCGTCGCTGCATATCAATATGGCGAATACGCAGAGATGACGGTAAGTACCATCTGCATAGCAACTGTAGAAGTGTGGGCTCATCCGTGTATGCGCAGTACCCAACTCAGATAGCAAGATGCCTATTCAAGCTCGGTCAGATACACGGCCACGCCAAAATCTCCTACACGCTCCTAAGCATGGGCCTGCCGGAAGCCGTTCGCAAGATCATGGAAAGCTATCTGCAGTACGGAAGCGTCTTCCGCGTCGAGGGTTACGACTTCTAACTGTTTTGAATGCCTCGTTCGTCTGGATCGCGAGCGCCGCCGAGTTTCGTGCCTCGTGGCAACTGCTATTTTCTTGTGTTTCGGACCGTAGATACTGTGAAATTATATACCTGATACCACCTTCTGCTCCCTTGTCTGTTGTGGTCCTTTACTTATTGGGATGCGGTCTGCATCCGTAGAGCTCTGAAATTGTCGGGTTATACTGTGATCGGCCGGAGCTCCGGAGACGATTGAATACAGATAGCGGGAACTCGCCGATATTTCTAATAGTTTTGGCCGGCTATCTGAGTATCCGGATCACGATAGTAAGCTTTCGGCCCGAGACTGCTAGTGAAGCAAACGTACTTCCGCAAGAGTCTTCTCACAATCACTGACGTGGTATCATGTCTGCGACGATAATATATTCACTATCTATCGTTATCTTACGCTCACAATGGCTCCTGTCAAGCTGTTTTCAGAGGTAGATGCAGTCTTACTACTGATCTTCTTTTATTTGCTGTATAGTCTGCTCAGCAAAGCTATCTCGAAGCTCAGAAATGTGAGCAGAAACTTGAAGCAACCTCCAGGACCACCTGGACAGTGGTGGTTTGGCAACGCATATCAGATTCCACCAGACAAGCAATGGCTGAAATTCGACGAATGGACACGCACATATGGTAGGAATGAGCCCTAGCAGAGTTACGGAGATGACATTGCGCTCCTAGGTGATATTGTCCAGATATCCGTTACAGGCCAACCGGTGGTTATTCTCGGTTCTATCCAAGCTGTGAATGATTTGCTGGATGCTCGAGGTATAATCATGTGTTTTCTACCATAATCCCGGTCTAAACTATGTGTCATTCATATGACAGGTTCGATATACTCCGACAGACCTCCAGCTGTTATGGCTGGGGAGCTGTAGGCACATTTATCCACATTTAGTCGACTTGAACTGATGCGTATATTGTCATATAGTGTAGGATGGAACCGTGGCTTTGGATACTCTCGTGGACCACATGATCCGCGCTTCAGAGAGTTCCGAAGGTTGTTCAACAAGTTCATTGGCCCTCGACGTATGCAGGATCCTGGCTTATTCCTTACCCAAGAGCGGTATGCATCCAAATTACTTGTAAGGCTCTTGAACGAGCCTCAGGCTTTCATTACGCACATACGCCAGTACGTATCTTATGTCTACACCTACCTGAAGCTGTCCTTAGTTCCTAAAATACTCATTTAGATCAATTGGCGCCTTGTTGCTGCATGTCGCATACGGGTACGATGTCCCGCTAGATCGTAAGGAGGATCCCTTCGTGAGAATAGTAGAGGTAGCCATGCAGGGTTTCTCCCGAGTATCTGAGCCAGGAGCATTCCTTGTGGACACGCTCCCATGGCTAAAGTACGTCCCTGCATGGTTCCCTGGCGCAAACTTCAAGAGGCTTGCCAGGCGTATGTGGCAAGAGCGCGAGGAGCTGTACAACATACCGTTTGAGTTTGTTAAAACACAAATGGTAAGCTGAGAAAGTAAGTAGCACATAGTCCTCATCAAGCCTGGTAGAAACGGAACCAAGCCGCACCGTCCTTCATCCGTTCTTACTTAGAGGAGAAGGTGGACCCCAACAGCGATGATGAAGAGATCATCAAAGTAGCTGCAGCTTCGCTATACTCAGGTACGCGTGAACCACGTAGTCATCACTGTGCTTTCTCTCATTCGATTATCAGGAGGCATTGATTCAGTGAGAATGCATCCAGTCATGTCCGTGATAGCCGTGCTAGACAATCTCTTCTAGACGCCATCGTCGCTCTGCTCCTTCATTCTCGCCATGACGCTGCATCCGGAAATTCAAACCCGCGCACAGGCAGAGATTGACTCTGTCATAGGGAAGGGTTGGCAGCGTCTCCCTACCTTCGCGGACCGCGAGAGATTGCCCTATGTCAATGCCATTGTATTGGAGCTCTTGCGATGGCATCCTGCTGTGCCACTTGGTATGCAATCCCCTCAAACAAGCTTGAGCTCAAAAAAATTGGCTGAACAACAATTCAGGTTTGGCTCACATGCTAGCAGAGCCGGATGTGTACCGCGAGTATTACCTGCAGAAAGGCACTGTCGTCTGGGCCAATATCTGGTAGGTAACGTGCATGTTCTTCTGTAGCAACCTCACAACCCACCACTCTCTCCCTCAGGACAATATTGCACGACGAAACCATTTACCCCGATCCGTTCGAATTCCGTCCAGAACGATATCTCAGCGAAGAAGGCACATTGAGAACTTTGGAACGCACAGAAGACCCAGCTGTAATCAGTTTCGGGTTTGGACGACGGTACGAAGCATTATCATCGCTAAATCTGAAGAGCTTCCCATCTCGAAATTTGATTAGCATATGCCCTGGGCTGTTTCTCGCATTGAATTCTATATTCATCAACGTCTGTATGATGTTGTACGTCTTCGACATCAAGATGATCACGGACGAGAGAGGAGAGGAGGTCATACCGGAAGTCGAGTATAAAGGGCTTTATGAGGTGAGTTGCCTGCTAGAAGTGTGAGTCCATTAGTAGACCCTCTAACATGCCATGAATACTGCGTGGGCGTAGCTATCCCCGCCCGTTCCCGTGTAACATCAAGCCTCGTAGTCCGCAGGCCGAAGTTCTGATCAGGAAAGGAGTGGCAGAGATATGAGCTGCAGAACTACTAAGAATGAACGTTGCCGGAATCTTAAGAACGTACACAACCTACGTATGTCTAACCTGTTTGTATGGATATCACCCTGAGTGCAGAATATAAGCGAGACAACTGCATTGATCGCGAACGGGAATCGTGGCCGTGACGCGTCTTTCGTCGGCACCGCGCGAAATACCAACGATCACCTTCACACGATCCCTTGTTCAAGAGGATGTACCATTGTGAGCTTGCCTGGGACATGTGTCAAGTCTTTTAGCCCATTGCGGTCCGCGGATGGTGCTTAGAGCTTGAGAACGAAAACCGAAATCTCGGAGCCAGTCCTTGCTTTATCAGCTACTATGATCTAATCGTGCGTAATCCTATGGCGCAAGACCGCGAAGGTCGCGTCGATGGGAAACGTATAAAAGACAGTGCCACACGCTGCGTTCCTCGTATCTCACACCCTCGACCAGTCGCATACTTTGACGTTGAACAATGGCACCGACAGGACAAATTACTCTGTACACGGCAAAGGTGACGACCATTCTATCTTACTTGGAAAGAGGTGTGACATTGACATCCACATGACCACAACTAGGTTTGCCCTTACGCGCAGAGGGTACGTCGCTATCTATCCTCATTAAGGCAATTTTTGACACTTGAGGCAGGTCGAGATTGCTCTGGCGGAGGCCGGCGCTGAGTTCACTCGTTACGAGATTGACCTGAAGAACAAACCTGAGTGGTACCTTCCGAAGGTAAACCCCGTCGGCAAGGTGTGCAAGGCTTCTCCCAGATATCGACGGCCGGAAGAGATGCTGATTGTTGTGAACAGGTCCCTGCCATTGCATACGGCGGCCCCAAGGTTCCCGCCGACCAACCTTCCCCTGAATCCGTGAAGCTCAACGAGTCCCTCGTCCTCGTCGAGTTTGTCGCCGACTTGTTCCCAGAGTCCGGCATCCTGCCCAAGGACCCCGTCCTTCGTGCCAAAGTCACGACTCTTCATTGATGCCGTCTCGAACAAGTTCAGCCCAGCGAACTTCGCTGTTGTCTCCGAGGGAGGCGATCCCGAGCAGCTCGTCAAGGCGTTGGTGCAGATCCAGGACCTGCTGCCGCCTGAGGGCTTCGCGATCGGCGAATACTCCGCCGCGGACATTGCGATCACGCCGTTCTTGGCACGTCTTAAGCTGAGCTTGGAGAACGACCTCGGAGGATACCCAGCCGGAAAGGGCGAGGGGACAGAAGATCTTGCAGCTTCTCCACCAGCCTAAGCTGGCTCGCTTCAACAAGTACTGGGCGGATCTCGAAACTCGCCCCAGCTTCGTGAAGACCTTTGACAAGGTAGGTCGTGGAGTATTCCCAACGCGCCTGCAACTGACAAAAGACCATGATCCTTAGGACCATGTACTCCAACTCTTCAGTAGGAGGTGGGCTGACGTCAGGGCCAAGAAGTACGGGGCCTAGACTGTAGTCTTACTGGCTATGAAGAAGTATAAAGGAATCCAAGTTGTACTATTACGACGTCTTTGTCTCCTTGAAAGATATGACGCAACATATATCGAAACTATGTGAAGGGTTCTTACGCGGCCAAACGAGTGTGTGTCTGAGTGGCCGCCGCCTCACACCGAGACATAGCAAGAGTATTGAGGATCGTTCGCGCCTTTCCAGCCCACTGGAACAAGGGGCTCAAGATGCTGAATATTGACCACGATAAAACTTAACTTACCGCATTGCCAACAGTCCATGAGATGGTCAGGATCACTGCGACGAGAAGGATACGTAAACGGCAAGACATTCGCGAAAGGGACCTATACGTACTATTTATGCTTCACCTCTAACAACCGAGGGTAATTGTCTCCCCAATAGGAGTACTCGTAGTCTGGTTCGTAGACATCACCCTCGTTCTGAGGTACGTCAGGATTTGTGTCTGCCGAAGCAAGATAGGCAACACTGACGAAATAAGAACCGCTTCCCGGCGACATGTCCCGGAAGGGTTGGATATGTTGGCTCATTGCTGCGTATGCGGAGACGCGATCTGCGACGGTGCTGTTGAAGAAGATCTCTCCTGTAAGAATGAACTTCTCGAAGGTCAGGATGTCAGGTTACTAAGATGTGTGGATGACGGCACTCACATGCCACAAGGAGGTCCGCCAGGCTGGCGTCACGCTCGTAGATCCCTCGACATACGGGAAAAGGAGTGGAGTGCCGACGACAATGTACGGACTCGCGAAAGGGAGCACATTGCGGATAGCATTGGAAAGATTTGCTCGGCTCTCTGGAGTTTCGAAGAGCGTTGTCGGCAGCAATCGTGAGGAGACTGTCGTCTCTGTGCCGACGGCCTATATCAAGTTACGTTCCAGGTTTTTGCCTACGAAAAGACGGAACAACATACTACTTCAACACTCGTCACATATTTTGTGAAGAATGCATTCCAGGACGGCAGCTCGTCAATAAAGCCCGCACCGCCATGCGACACGGCGAAATCGATAGCGGGCTGCATTGACGCCTGTGCTTCTGAGTTGTTGAGCTTAGGGTTTACATGAATCAGACTGTTACCCTGGGCACAAAAGTATGTTATCATCAACAATCAAGGATGCTGTACTACCAACCAGTATGTGGCCTCCCCAGCCTTCGTATCCCCATTGCAGCGATTTCTCGACGGCAAGTTCATACCAGTCGCCAATAGTGCTTAGATTACCGGAGATGGTGATGATCGCCCTAGTATCGCAGGAGTCAGCTAAGATGGATGGACCGTACTCTGTAAAGCACTGCGTACGCCTGTAAAGTTACCCTGGGCTCGACTCGTAGTGACAATTCCGTAAGGACCCCGAAGGCGCTTCCTCCGCCACCGCGCAATGCCCAAAACAGATCGCTGTTTTGACATTCATTGGCTACGCGGAATTGTCCATCCGGTGTGACGACTTTGAGTTGTACCTGGATGTGATTCTTCGATCAAATGGTCCTCTTGTGAATATGGGGCCACTCACCACTCTGTCTACGCCTAACCCGAAGTTGGGAGAGAGGACGCTATGGCCTCCGCCCTGATGCACCGATTAAACGCGCGCGTTAAGCACCGTATTTAAACACGTACGAGAAAGTAGCCACTTCCAATCGTTTGGTGATAGCCACCGATGAAGGTCGCATTATGCTGATCCGCAAATGCGTAGACATCCGCCAAACGGGCGCCTGGCTGTGAACGAGGTGAGTGTACAGTCAATGCAGGCTGGATAGAAACCTACCCCGATAGTAATAGTAGTGTATGTCCCGTTGCAAGCTTCAGGAGTGAAGTCAGGCTCGTATGCCATCTGCGCAGGATATGAATATACCACGTCGCGTATACGGAATACTTCAGTGGACACTGACCGAGGTGAGATCTGCGAGCTATAAAATAGGTCATAACTTGCGCTGTGTTGTAGGACAAGCTGAACAACCTACCCAAAGCCCCAAAGTACCGTTGCCGCTTGATCTGCCTTTGTAATCGTGTCCGTGACTCTTAACAGACAGCTTTACGCCAGTAGACCGCGAGAACGCGAAAGCCGACTGAACGTCAGCTGCGGTACTGACATCAATCTGCGAAGATGAAGCCGTTAGGAAACCATATACCTGTGAGAACTAGACTTACATGATAGGAAGGAAGATTCCCTAGTTGGCAATTAGTACCGTTGAATGCCAAAGGATTGCTTGGATTCGTGGCATCAAGGAGACAACCAGCTCCAGTAGTCTGACATGTTTGCCATTGTGACTGAGACAAACCGTCAGATGGCACCTGTTTTCTTATATGAGTACTCACATCCATGTAGGTCCCAAAATGCTGTATGCGAAAATCCGCGTCTGTATAATTCTGCTGAATCGTGGCGCAAGTAGTCGGATTTGGGCCAATGGGGTGTCCATTGAACGTGGAGAAGCACGGCAATTCGACGGGCAAAGTAGCGTGCAGACGGCCGCCCACAGTCGCGTTTAAGGCGTTCCACTCTGCGGTGCTCGGGGCACCTGAACCGAGGGCGCCATCAGCGTAACTGAGGAGCAGTGCACAAACGATATGCACAGCCAGCGGGAACGCTCTAGCCGACATGGCGAACTTGTTTGTCGGGCTATCTCACCTACCTGGTACCAATTATAAAGTAGAGGGGACGCCCAATGGTTCTTTGAACTGACAGCTGAGAGACAGTTGCATCATTGGAAGCATACGAGTACCTGGAAATCTTCTGATTCGAGGGCTTTCTGACCAGATGTTGATATTGGCCCTTGATCACAAACGCGCGCAGCATGGCTTTGCGCAGCCTAGAGGGGGGGAGAACAGCAGAGCGACAAAACTGCCCGAACACCGCGGTCGATGAGGAGCATTCAGCGAACTTAGAGAGGTACATATTTAGACCGGGTCATCGACTGAGCATGTGGCGCACAACGGACACCGGGATTGTGAGTTCAGCATGATTTATATGTGACAGACAAAGGATGCGAATGCTGCGTGCCGTGAGTACGGGACGCTCGGAGGCGCTGCTTGCTTGTGTCGACTTTGAACGGTTACAACTGAGGAAACCGGTGCATAAGCGTCACGTCCGGGAGTGAGCTACTGCGCATCATGAATTCGGAAGTAGCGAGGACCATTTGTGAGGCGCGGAAGATATTGCACGATTCAGCCTGAACCGCTCACATCTGAAGATAACAGGAATATAAGGAGTCATTTGTTCCCCTCCACCCCACTAGACAAGTCAGAATGTCTGAAGCACGCAGCAAAGAAGTAAACGTACAGCATTGCCAACAGTCCATGAGATGGTGAGGATCGCTGCAGAACGAAACATGGATCAACCAAAGTTCGTCAACCGGGCAAACCTATTCGTACTATTTGTGTTTCACTTCTAACAATCTAGGGTAATTGTCACCCCAGTAAGAGTATTCGTGGTCCGGTTCATAGACGTCGCCTTCGTTCTGTGCGAAGTTAGCCGTTGCGCTCGCTATCACTACTGTGTCATACTTACAAAGTAAGCTCCGCTTCCAGGCGAAATGTCTCGGAAAGGTTGAATATGCTGACTGACCGTCGCGTATTGAGAGACGCGCTCTTCAGCTGTACTGTTGAAAAAGAATTGCCCTTTCACGTTTAACTTCTCCGGAGTCAGATGGATAGAGGAGGTATACAAACTTGAAGGCTACTCACATGCCAGAGAGCCGTTCTCCAGGCCGGTGTAACACTTGTAGATCCCTCGACATATGGAAACAGGAGCGGGGTGCCCACCACAATGTATGGATTGGAAAAGGGCAAGACGTTCCGGATGGTGTTGGAAAGATTCACTCGATTCTGAGCAGTTTCGAAGAGTGCTTTCGGCAGCAGCCGTGATGCAAGCACAATTTCTGGACCCACAGGCTGTTTTGCGTTTCGCTTCATTATTTCAAGTATCAAGGAATGACAGACTTACTGCTTCTGCGGTCGTCACGTACTTGGTGAAGAAGGCGTTCCAGGAGGGTAATTCATCGATAAATCCGGATCCACCGCGTGATACAGCAAAGTCAATGGCTGACTGCATCGAGCTTTGCGCTTCGGAGTTATTCAACTTGGGGTTTACATGAATGAGCCCAGTACTCTGTGCAGTATCAGTCTTACTCATCTATGCTATGTTATCAAAGACACAACTATCACTAACCTGGATATGACCACCCCAGCCCTCATATCCCCACTGTAACGAATTGTCCACTGTAAGCTCATACCAATCGCCAATAGTGCTCATGTTGCCCGAAAAGCGGATGATTGCCCTGGTGTTGCAGAATATCAATTAATGAAGAGCCACAAGCGTAGAAGGCAGCTTACGCTTGCAGAGTTACTCTTGGTTCAACTCGAAGCGACAGCTCGGTCACAACTCCGAACGCACTTCCTCCTCCGCCACGCAGTGCCCAGAAGAGGTCACTGTTCTGGCAATCATTTGCTATACGAAAATGCCCATCCGGAGTCACGACCTTCAACTGTACCTGGAGTAGAGTTCAGTGATCCGATAGTTGTCTCGTTCGCACGAGGTGGCGTACCACTCGGTCTACTCCTAAACCAAAAACAGGAGAAAGAATACTGTGGCCACCGCCCTAAGCAACACTTGAGCGTAAATTGTTTTTTCGCGACGGCAAGCCACCCACAAGGAAGTAACCACTCCCAATAGTCTGATGGTAGCCTCCGATAAATGTCGCATTATGCTCATCAGCGAAGGCGTAGACATCCGCTAAACGAGCACCTGGCTGGAAAGGCGATGAATACATAGCCAAATCCAAGCCTATATCGACTGAGCCGACACTTACTCCGATGGTAATGGTCGTGTATGGTCCATTGCAAGCTTTAGGAATGAAGTCGGGTGCGTAGGCTATCTGTACAACACGATATGAGCGGTTCCCCGGTAAGCTCCACTTCATACTGACCGAGTTGAGATCTGCAAGCTGACAGATAAAATGTCAGAAATTATACTGTTCAAATTGAACAATGCATTACCCAGAGCCCTACAGTACCCCTGCCGCTTGATCTTCCTTTATAGTCATGTCCATGACTTTTGACTGAGAGACGTACGCCTGTAGACCGCGAGAACGCAAATGCAGCCTGAATGTCAGTCACCGAACTGACGTTGATCTGCGAAGACAAGCACGTCAGCGATGCACAACAACGAGCGATAAACAGCAGGCTTACATGGTACGACGCGAGATTACCCAATTGACAATTAGTCCCGCCAAATGCTACAGGGTTACTAGGGTTTGTATCGTCAAGCAGGCAACCGGCTCCCGTAGTCTGACATGTTTCCCACTGGGACTATGTCGTGACAGACAATGAGATAAGAGTGCAACTAACATGCGGATGCACTCACGATCATGTAAGCTCCGAAGTGTCGTATGCGGAAATCTGGGTCGGTGTAGTTCTGCTGGATGGCAGCACAGACGGCTGGCTCTGGAATTGCAGGTTGTCCATTGAACTCGGAGAAGCATGGAAGCTCAAATGGCACAGTGATGTGCAGCCGGCCACCGACGGTCGCATTCAAAGCGTTCCACTCCGCAACACTTGGAGAAGCTGATCCCAGGACATCGTCGGCGTAACCTAGGAGTAGCGCTGCGAGGACTTGGGTAGCAAGCCGAGATGCCTTGAACGGTGCGGAGAACATGACAGGTGGGCTATCGAGTCGCGACTGATGTCCAATATAAGGTGCAGAAGGACGCCCATTTGGCATTGAGTACTGAAAGCTTGCATGGATGAACGTGCAGGAAGATTGAACAATGCTCTGATACGAGGGCTGCACGGGAAGATATTGACGCTAAACCCTTGATTGCGAAGTGCACAGCGCCCCGTCGCGGACGTACAATGCATAACAGGGCGTAACATGTCATTTGAGTACGTCTCTGGTATGACCTGCATCAATGTTGGAAGTTCGGGAGTTATAGTCGGCGTATCCCTAAGTCGGCTCACCTATTTAGCAGCTAGTGGGCTGAGATACCCAACAGAGGTATCCTGACTGGAAGGGAAGCGAGCGAGCAAGACGATGAAAAACGTGGGTCGATATTCTACAACGCCATTCGAGTCGCTTATATTTGAACATAACAGGAATACGAGGAATCATTTGCACCCCTCCATCCCACTGCCAAAAGTCAGAGCGTTCGGAAGACGTATCTAATAGCTAGACTTACCGCATTGCCAACAATCTATCAGGTGGTAAGGGTCACTGCGAGGATAAAAATACGTCAGCATCGACGTGCGGCCAAGGTAAATTTGATTCATACTATTTGTGCTTCAATGCTAACAACCGAGGGTAATGGTCTCCCCAGTAGGAGTACTCGTGGTCCGGTTCATAGACATCACCTTCATTCTGAGAGAAGTCAGTCTGTGTGTTTGCCACAGCTAGGTATGGACTCACGAAATAGGCACCGCTTCCTGGTGACATATCGCGGAAGACTTGGATATGCTCATTGACTGCTGTATACTCGGAGGCGCGTCCCTCTACAGTACTGTTAAACAAGAACTGTCCTTTGAGACCGAACTTGTTGATGTCGTAACATGAGCTGAAGGACAATGATCCGCAAATGATGACACTTACATGCCACAAGGCGGATCGCCAGGCAGGGGTAACACTTGTAGAGCCTTCGACGTATGAGAATAGAAGTGGGGTGCCAGCCACAATGTAGGGGTTAGCAAAAGGTAAGACATTGCGTATAGCATTGGACAGGTTGGTTCGGCCGCTCGATGTCTCGAAAAGGGTCTTTGGTAGTAATCGCGTCCCGAGCATCACCTCAGGGCCGACAGCCTGTAAAGCCAATGCCAACGTTGAATGGAGAGACGTTCGAGTATTAAGGAGATAATATGACTCACGGCTTCTGCGGTAGTAACATACTTCGTGAAGAAAGAGTTCCAGGAAGGTAGCTCGTCGATGATACCGGAGCCACCATGCGAGATGGCGAAATCAATAGCGGGCTGCATTGAGGCTTGCGCTTCGGTATTGTTCAGTTTGGGATTCACATGAATCAACCCGGTTCCCTGTGAGACGTGACTTCAGTCAACTACGGATTAATATCACGCTCGAGCCAAACTAACCAGTATATGGCCACCCCAACCGTCGTTTCCCCATTGAAGCGAATTTTCAACTGTAAGCGCATACCAGTCACCGATGGTGCTGATATTTCCCGAAAAGCGGATGATTGCCCTGTATCGGAAAAGTCAGCTGAGGTAGACTCTTATTCGAAGAAGCGCTACTTACGCTTGTAGAGTCACTTTCGGCTCAACTCGAAGACTTAGTTCGGTAACAACCCCAAATGCGCTTCCTCCACCACCGCGCAACGCCCAGAAAAGGTCACTATTCTGACACTCGTTAGCTACTCGGAATTGGCCATCAGGCGTGACGATCTTCAGTTGCACCTAAGTGAAGGTCATCAGTATCATCACGCTCTTCTCGGCACAAGATGACCTACCACTCTGTCTACACCCAGCCCGAAGACAGGAGATAGAATACTGTGGCCTCCGCCCTGGCCGATGGTCCTCAGCACGTAAGCTGGCACACAACATCTAGCAACGTACTAGGAAAAAACCGCTTCCAATCGTTTGGTGGTATCCTCCAATAAATGTCGCATTATGCTCGTCTGCGAAGGTGTAAACATCCGCTAAACGAGCACCCGGCTTCCATATAAAATAAGCACGAGATATCTCATGACTCATGCGCAAGTTGGAATGGCACTTACACCAATGGTGATACTAGTATAGCTGTGGTTACACTCTTCGGGAATGAAGGCGGGCTCATACGCTATCTGCGCGACGGGTGGAATTTATAAATTTTACAAGCTGATAGCGATAGACTTGATACTCACCGAATTTAGGCTGGCAAGCTATGTATAAAAATGTCATAAATCATGCTACTGACAGTAAATATGAACACCTTACCCAAAGTCCTAAGGTGCCCTTCCCACTTGATCTACCTTTGTAATCATGCCCGTGGCTCTTGACGGAGAGCCTGACGCCAGTCGTTAATGAAAACGCGAGAGCCGCCTGAATGTCCGTCACCGAAGCGACATTGATCTGCGAAAGGATATAGGTCAGGCGGTACATACATACAAACAAATCTCAACTTACATGATAGGACGCTAAATTTCCAAGCTGACAATCAGTGCCCTCAAAAGCTAAAGGATTACTGGGATTTGTGTCGTCGAGGAGGCACCCAGCCCCTGTAGACTGACATGTTTCCCATTGGGACTATGTCAAGACGGACGTGAGGCAGCATCTTTCGTTTAACGAGAGTACACTCACGATCATGTAAGCTCCGAAGTACCGAATGCGGAAGTCTGGGTCTGTATAATTCTGCTGGATTACAGCGCATGTGGCTGGATCGGGGTTTGTAGGTCGTCTATTGAACGTAGAGAAACACGGCAGCTCAAACGGCACGGTAGCGTGTAAACGGCCACCTACTGTCCCATTCAAGGCTCTCCACTGTGCAGCGGTCGGATTGGCGAAACCTAGAGCTCCGTGAGTGAAACCTAGGACTAGTGTTGGAAGGAGCCGAATGGCGAGCAGGATCGTCCTAGACAGCATGGCGGTCGGGTTCATTGGACCATGATTGTTATCAGCTATAAGGCAAAGACGAGCGCCCATTTCGAACATACATGGTGAGCGTATGGTGCTCTGATGTCAGGACTGGTGACCGGATATTGACGCTGGGCCCATGATTGCAAGCGTGCATAGCGTCCCGCCACGGACATACAAGCAAAGGAGGGGGGTAAAGTCTTCACAGATGGCGAAAATGCATATGTTTGGAGTTTGCCTATCCGTGATTTGCGGATGTGTCGGGCGTTCGAAAGGCGCAGATCAGTGCACTTCCGAATCGGCCCACGTCCGCTGTCCTGAAGGCGTCCTTCTATGTATGATTAGAAAAAATATCGTATGAACAGGAACCATACCGAAGGAAAGTGAGAGGAATAAACGTGAAAAATGGGCTAAAATTCCACCATACACGAATACATTTGAAGACATGGTTTGGCGCTGTCGCGGATAAGTCGACCGGCATACAATCAGCATGTCCAAGAGCACAATCCGATATATTCATGGCGTGCAACTGTTCAACGTTGTCTCAATATGGATTCTATCTTTACTTCCTGAATTATTGTAGTTGATCTCTGTCGGCAGGATTATATCAGGTACGTTTCTGACGCGTAGTAGACAGAATGGTTAACATACTAACATTCTACCCTCACAGAAGGTTTTCAGTACTTTTTCAGATGGCGTCTTGCGGAAGGCCGTGTAGAGATAAGGAGTAGGGATTCAGGCTCATGCGTGGAGAGCGGTGGTCGCAGTGGCGGAGAAAATGTGTACCTTGGACCAATTTAGCACCATACGTACAATCAGCGACTACACGATCTATGTCCAGGAATCTTTCCTTCTCTTTCCTTTTTTTTTCACCCTTGACACCAGGAGAAGTGCATGGCGAAGATGGTCGACGTGAATGCGAGAAATTAGTCGGCAGCAAAACGCGTCGTGCTGTCGACGCCTCCAGCGCTTATCAATTGCAGCAGTACTGTACCGGCTGCCCTCGGTCCGCGGAGCGACACTGCGATCCCGCTGCTGGAGAGTCGTCCTCCCGTCCTCAGCTACGATACTACACATTCAGCTCGATGCACAAATAGCCAGGACCGTGATCACTGCTCCTCCTTATAATACGACGTTTCACATTCTGTTACTGGTGTGGATCGCATTATTAATGGACCAGCGGCAGTATTTTTGCGCTTGTCTCCTTTTTCCCGAGGCTTTCTCAGGCGGTGGTCCGCATGTCCCGTCGGTCCGACCCAGGCCTTAAAGAGCACGCTATATCTCTACTTTTCCTCTACGTGCGCCGACCTATACGCTCAGCACTAGCTGCAAACTTATCTGATACTCGACAATGTGGGCAAGCTTACCTACCGCGCCTGAGATTGCTAGCCTAACGTCTATATCCGACAACTCAGGGCCGCCGGACAGAAACTGAAAGTCGTCGTTACTCGTCATATCGGCGATGAAGCCATGCAAAGACTAGTCGAACGGCCTGAACTCGAGGTACGCGTTCGCCTTCATTGTGCATACTGCTCACCTGCTGATTTCGAGGAAGGTGGTGGTATGGCCGGAAAACAGGAATTGCGAGAGAAAGTGGATATTAGAGAATTTCCCTGGAGCAAGTGCAGTGCTTGTTATGCTCAATGATAAGGTGAGTTTCACTTGAGAAGACAGATATCATGCCCACTCACTGCAAAAATTAGATCGATGCTGAGGTACTTAGTGCCGGTAAGCAACTTAATTCTTTCATTTGCACGCCACTCATGCGATACAGCCGGACCAAATCTCAAGGTGGTCTCGACGATGTCTGTCGGATATGGTACGAGACATTCTTGCGCACCTGCACTCTTCCTGACTGTCTGGCAGAGCATGTCGACCTCGACTTCCTAGCAAAACACCAGGTTCGGTTGGGATACACCCCAGACGTCCTCACCGAAGCCGGTATGCACCTATCGCCGCCTAATCTACGCCATATTATCTCATTTACAGCGACATTCAGTGGCGGATACGACATTGTTACTTGCCCTAATGGCAGGCCGCAACGCGAAAGAGACGATGACTCTGGTCGATGAAGGACGGGTATGTATCGTACATATCACTCGCACGCAGCCGCCTAACACAAGCCCTTCTTTGTAGTGGCCAACCACCTCATGGGCACCGTTCGCCTTCTGCGGTCCTCAGCTGAGTGCGAACTGGGTCGCAT
>JANHOG010000489.1:0-15531 GCA_027627325.1 Phlebia brevispora
GGGAGCAGACAGACTTGGAGCACCGCCGTTGGAGTATGTGCCGGCAAGGTTGAACGAGACGGGAGATGTCGTCTGAGGAACGCCTTGCTGTGAGGCCGATTGGGCAAAGCTCGGCATGGGCGATACAGTTTGCGTCATACTGGCGAAGGGGTTGTTTGTGCTGCACGGAGTGCGGTGAGCTTGTCGTATCAGATAGCGCGTGTGTGCCACTCACCCAAATCCAGTCGGCTGAGCGAACAAACTCTGTTGAGCCTGTAATTGCTGTTGCTGCTGCTGGAACTGAAGCATCTGCTGTTGACGCATCCACTCTTCTTGCTGCTGCTGGCCAAAAGTTGTTGCTGATGCCTGCTGCTGGGCCTGCTGCTGAGCTTGTTGCTGAGCTTGCTGCTGAGCTTGCTGCTGGGCCTGCCACTCCTGCTGCTGTCGCTGGTACTCGGCCTCAAGGGCACATCTCTAAGCGATAAGTCTGCAAGACTGAGATCAGAGACCTACCTGCATAGCCTCCTGCTGCGCCTGTTGTTGATATGGGTTGAACGATGTAAATTGGGGCTGGACCTGCGTAAACTGGGGTTGGACACCGAACTGTGACTGAAGACCCGTATCGACCAGCGGGAACGGGTTCGTACTGTTGGTTGGCGCGGCAAGGCTGATGCTGCGACAGTGGCATGAGTAAGCACAAGAAAGAGAAATAATCGCAAATATCGACGTACAGTTGGTTCTGCTCATCGAATAAGGAGTTCTGGTTAGCGTTGGTGATTGCGTCGTGGCGTTTACGCTCCTCTTCTTCACTTAGTTTAATCGCCTGTTGCAGATCCCGCTCCTCCGCCGTTAGAGTACCCTTCTTCGCCTGTTCCTCTGCAAGTGTCCTCTTGCTTTCCTCGATCGCTCGTCTCAAATCATCATCTTCATTGGCCCTGGACCTTCTAGGCGGCAGGCTGCGGCTCCGTCGGCGTACGTTCTCATCTACAGAGGGGTCTTCATCTTCTCCGAATCCACGGGAAGAGCCGACCATCCTATCACGCATGTGTGCCCGAGATCGCCTCTCCTGTCGCAAGCGAGTATCGTCCTGAAGGAGATTGCTGATGTCCTTCGCCTTTTGTCGAACATTCGCTCCCTGGTCCTTGCCCTCTTCATCGATGTATTGGAACTCTTTCAGTGTCTTGATGACGTATAGATTATCTTTGAAATAGATCACCACGTTTTCTGAGCCGGCGTGCAGCAGGTAGTCCAAGACAGTGAGAGACTACGGCGAAAGGGTGAGTCTCCTAGCTGATCGACCTGAACTAGGACGCACTTTGAACACATGCCGCCAGTTCTTCCCCTTGTCATTCAGCCTCTTGTCCAGCATCTCCATGATCTCTATGAAGTCGTTCCTAAGACGATAACCACGTTACCGATCTGCCTGACCAGCGTACAAAGACCGCTTTACTTACTGATTGTAAGTCAATTGGGCCAATTCGTTCATCTGAGTACCGGAAGGACCCCATGGATCGTTGGACGTGGCGTCTCGTACTTTCGCCTGGACGTCCGAGTAACCCTTCGTGTAGTTCTTGGCCACACGAACGATGCCTTTACCGTAATGCTGTAGGGTCGACATGGTGGATAGAAAATGGCTCCCAAGGGAGGCTCAAGAGGGAGAGAAATGCCTAGTAGTGGTCCGCAGCCTGCGAGTTCAAGTTCATTGAGCTTGGCGGGTCCGCCAGTCCCAGGAGACGACGCTCTCTCGGCGCCTGCCCGCTTTAGGTACCAACACGTGGCGCGCATTACGTAACGGGAAACCATACATCGTGCTGAAAAAAAGCTCGTTGGAGCAGTCACTGCGGTGCCCAAGTTGCGCAGACAGGAAGGTTACAGTCTCCATGGCTAATGATAAATATACGGGGTATATGAAAGGCAGTGTTGTTGCTATCAATACACAAATTACAATTGCTCCTAACGACTAAACTCCCCAAGGAGAGGGTAACAACAGGAATAGACCACACAAAAATATTACTCATAACGTATAGATTGCGGACCCACTAAGCCAAAACTCACCTCGTACAGACACGGTTCACGCTCCTCAAAAAGAAAACATGTAACACACGGTCCCGAGCTGTGGGCGTAGTTTGTAAGATATAGCGATATGTGCAGGGAAACTGAAAGACTTACACCACCGCGAGACGCTAAGTTGATCCATGAGGCCTCTCCCGGATGAGTTTCTGTTGCAAACCAACGATCTGCAGGAGTTTCAAGCGGCCATTCTAATGGCACGCAAGCGTATGGCAGATATGTCTCTACATCTTTCTCAAAGATACTCGTGCACGTAATAAGGGTAGGCTCCGTTACCACAGAGCACCTCTGAGGACGCTTCCCGCCGACAGGAGACACAAGCCCCGAGGTGTCTGGCGGGCTTTGCATATGGAGCCGTCGAAGTGGAGTGGCGTTGAAGTCGACAAGGTGGGTCGTCCTCAGCGCGAAACCAACGCCAGCCTCATTGACTAGCAGACGTGTCCCATACCATCCCCATAGAATGTCAGAACTATGGAACCATCGGCTGGATTGCGGCCCCCAAGACTCCCACGGAAAGACTGGTGGATCTGTCGCGGTTTGGGCCTTCGCACCCCTTACCAGATCAAGGACCGTCGAGGCATACATGACAAGTAGCCCATCAGTATTTTGATGTGGACTTTGGAACGTGAGACCGTCCATGTAAATCATCTCGGTGTCCCTGGATGGCTCGAAAAACGCCTTGGAATCGCTGGGTTTTCGAGGAGGAGAGCTACTAAGGCGATAGGGCGGCGACATCGTCAATGACGAGGATGAGATCGTTCCGCAACCAGGCTTCCAGTGTGGGAGCTTGAACGTTGCTAGAAGTATGGGTCTTGGCCGTAAAGACTCGAAACTGGAGTAATACCCCTTTGGCACATCGCCGAGTTCAAATGTGTACAACTCGAGGGCCAGACAGGACTCGTGCTCAATGGTGGTCAAGTATTTGTTGTCTGAGAGTAGTAGTAGACCCTGTGGAGATAACATGCGATATTTGGTGTCGTTGTCAGGAGGCCAATGCTGCGACAACACGGACGATCATCAATATTAGTATTTCCTGGTAACACCATTTTTCACTTACAGCTCTGATTATCCCTCGTTGCCAGTCAACGATCGTTATCTGCATGTTCTGCTCCTCTTCCATAGGGACTTTCACCAAGCCCAGTAAATTATCCCGGATTTGACAGTACGAGTATCCTTCCACCGGTAACGGCCCAAGACCGGTCTCTGAGCTGCAAGCTCGAGGATAGGGCGTACCGTGTTGAAGTGACAAAAGATGAACGCTGTCAATCATGATTTAGCTTATGTGTGAAGTGGTCGACTCGCGTTAACACGTACGAACACGGCAATTCATCTGTCCTTAGCAGAACAAGCAGGTCTTGCGACGGATCTGCACATAGAAACCGGAACCCAGGCTGAAAAGTTGTGTGCTAGGTCTTGTAGATAGTCTTCTCGCCTTGATCTCCAAATTCGATCGAAGTACTGTAAATAGCGTTCAGCTCATCGGGGAGGGGAGTCGGAACCCCTCCGTGGTCGTCCAAATGATAGCGATAGCAGAAGAAATGATCGCTGTATCGTGTCCCAAGTCTGTCGTGAGTGCCCAGTTCAGATACCTGAACATACCTGAACTACGCGCGGAGCATCGCTAGAAGCCAGAAATGTTTGAGATTCCCGCAGAAACCACATGCGGGTCTCATGATCGAGGTTGGACGCTAACTCTGTAGGAACCATCTGCGACAGCAGCAGCTCGATATGATACTGGATGTCCGTGTCATGGCCTATGATGTCTCGAAACGTCTTGCAAACCTGTGAAAATGCATACGGTCGTGAGCCAAAGTTTATCACGTGAAAGGAATCCTTTACAGCGCGAGAGGTGATCAGAAAACGTAGTGGCAGGAAAACGAGTATAGCTGCATAGAGCTCGGGCGGCAGGGGAGAGCTGACCTCTAGAGGCCTTGAATGCTGGGGACCATCTGAGAGCTTGCATAGTGGAGGCAACATGGCGGTCGAAGCTGACAATCCAAGCCGCAACAGCGTTCAGCGTCAAGATGCGTACGCTCTTGATAGCGGCTCTGTCAGGCCCTTATCGCAGTCATGGGGTGGTCGCTGGCATCGTGACTCTGTTCTTCGAACTATAAACCAAAGCATTCATCGAAGAGAGCAGGTCTCCCCAACTTGCCGTTTGTTCCCACAGATAGCCGCAACGTTATCAGGCCCAAGACACTGCGCTTCGCAAAGCGATCTATAAAAAATAAACCACAATTCTGAACGGGGATCGCGCATAATGCCGCTTACCAGGTTTACACTAACTTCTGCATGTTCATTATGCGGCGGTGATGCACTCTGAATTTTCGCGTCCGTACCCTAACATACACATTCGCGTTACTGTCCTCTCCATTCACATACAGCGCGCCTTAAGTGCTTCGAGTCGCTGTGATTACTTGTTCATAAGTTGCAGTTTGTAGCTGAGAAGTACAACCGATAACGTTGTCCTTTTCCACAGTCCTTAAAGCGAAAATACGTAACATTCTGTCTCGTTCTGCGGGCGCGTTTTGTGAGATAGGGACAGGCGTAGAGGGATGAAAATGACTTACCCTAGCGATTTGTCGCGAGGCAATCCATGAGCTCTCTCCTGCATGTACCCTTCCTGAGAACAAAGGATCTGCAGTAGGCTGAATCGACCATTCCAATGGCACGCAAGCATATGGCAGGGATGTCACCACATCTTTCTCAAAAATATTCTTGCAGGAAATGACTGTAGGCTTCGTTACTATAGAGCACCTCTGAGGACGCTTGGTGCCGCCAAAATATACGGGTCCCGAAGTGCCTTGAGGGTTCTGAGCCAGGAACCGTCGCAAGGGAGCAGCGTTGAAGTCGAGAAGGTAGCCCTTCGTCAATGCACCTCCATCAGCCTTGTTGACCAACAAACGCGTCCCGTACCACCCCTGCGGAGAGTGAGAGCCACGCTTGTATTCGAACCATCGGCTAGATTGCGGCCCCCAAGACTCCCATGGGAACACCAMCAGCGCCCGTCACGCCCCGAGCCTTTGCGTCCCCAAGCAGATTAAGGAATATGGAGGCACGAACGACAAGCTGTCCATGAATACTTCCATGCGGACCTCGGAAACTAAGATCCTCCATGTAAATCATCTCAGCGTCTCTAGAGGGCTCGAAGAATTCTTTGCTGTTGGAGCTACGAGGGCGCGAAATTCTGAGACAGGGATCTTCCGCCCACATCGACATCCCGCAGCCGGGCCTCCAGTGAGGAAACTTGAATGTTGCTAGATGTATGGGCCTCGGGCGTAAAGACTCGAAACTCGAGTAGTAACCTTTTGGCCCATCGCCGAGTTCGAACGTGAATAACTCAAACGCCAAATATGATTTGTGCTGAATGGTGGTTAAGTATTTGTTGTCTGGGAGTAAGAGCAGAGCCTCTGGCGATATCATACGGTATTTGATGTTATTGTCAGGCGGCCAATGCTGCCATGGCGCATAGGTTCATCAATATTTTGCGGTTGCACAGTAGCCGTCTTCACTTACCGCCCTGATTATGCCCCGTTTCCAGTCAACGATCGTTACCTGCATATTCTTGTCCTCGTCCATAGCGACTTTCACCAAGCCCAGTAAGTTATCTCGAATTTGACAGTACGAATAGCCTTTCGCCGGTAACGGCCCAAGCCCAGTCTCTGAGCTGCAAGCTCGAGGATAGGGCGTGCCGTGTTGAAGAGACAAAAGATGGACGCTATTGATCACTCTTTAGCTTTGGCATCAGGCAATAAGGATGCGGTTAATACGTACGGATACGGCGATCCATCCATTCTGAGCAGAACAAGCAAGTCTTGCGATGGATCTGCACAGAGATAGTGGAAGCCGCGCCGGAAGGATATGACCCAGGTCTTGTAGCTAGGCTTCCCGCCTTCCTCCCCCGGTTTAACTGAGATACAGCGAACGGCGTTATCAAGGCCGGAAAAGCTGATGTCTCCCAGGCGGCCCAAGTGGTAAGCATAGCAGAAAACGTCGTCGTATCCCTTCCCGAGCCGGTCAGGAATGCGCAGCTCAGAAACTTGAACTGGGCGTGCTGCATCGCTGGAAGCTAGAAAGGTTTGACATTCTCGCAGAAGCCGCATGCGAGTCTCATGATCGAGGTTCGATGGTAGCTCTCGAGGAACCACTTGCGACACCAGCAACTCTATTTGATACTGGACGTTCGCATCATGATCTATGATGACTCGGAACGCCTTGCAAACCTGAGAACGTGCTCGAGAGTCGAACTTTATGATGGGAAGGAATTGCTTACAGCGCGGCAGGCTATCAGGGAACGTAGTGGTAGGAAAACGAGGATAGCCGCATAGAGCTCGGGCGGCAGCTGAAACCTGGCTTCAAGAGGCTCTGAATGCCGTGAACCATCCCTGATAAGATTGGCTGGGCGTGACGGAAGACTTCTGCGCAAAGCGCGATGGAGCGAGCACTTGTGCAATGCGAGTAACATGGCGGTTGAAGGTAACGGTGGAGGTTGCAGCACGGTCTCCATGTAACATCCAACGTTGAGACGCGTACGTCCATGACTGCGGGCTCTTTCCAACTTTGATCGCCGCCATGGGGTAGCCGCTGACATCGTGACACCATTCTTCGAGCCTAACGTTCATCGAGGACAGCGGCTCCCGCTAATCCGCGGTTCGTTCCCACAGATAGCCGCAACGTTATCGAACCCAAGACATGGCGCTGCGCATAGGTATCTGTAGGAAATGAAGTTACTGTACTGAAATGCAGATCTCGCAGAATCTTTCTTACCAGAGTTCCTCTTACTTTAACGCACTCATCGGATAGCGGAGCAAAGAGCGTACTAACAGCTCGCGCCAAGGCCGCAAAGCGCGGCGACGCGTCTTCGGCGTCTGTAGGTTACACGTGCTACTAGTTATGTAATACTGCTTCTCCAGTGTCTGCTCACACGGTGACCGTCGGCGGATGCTCCTTGAACTTGAAGTCGCTGTGACTACGTGTGCATAAGTAGAAGCACGTAGCGGAGGATAGAAATCGGAGACATTGTCACTGTAGATTCCAATCGTGTATTGGAGGTCATGTCGAAGATTTATTCTCTTTCTCGGAGCGCAATACCGCATAATGTATCACTGTGCTGATCGTCGACTGCATTCAGTCGTATGTTTGTTGAGCAAGCAAATATGAAAAGATTACGAGAGCTAACTCACTAATGACATACGCCTTGAGACGATCCAGGCAATCTTCTTGCTGTAGATATTCGAAAACTCTTGCACGGAGTTGACTCTCGGTTCAACCACCCATTTTACCGGTATGGAGGAATATGGTAGACAGGTCACCATGTCCTCTTCGAAAGGGCCACAATTATGTTCAACGACGCTCGGTTCGATTACCACAGAGCGTGCTGGAGGGCGCTTCCCACCGAAGATTCTACGCTTCACGGAGTGTTGAGGGTCCTGCACAAGAGCTCGTCGCAATGGAAGAGTGTTGAAATCGAGAATGTACCCGTCTTTCTCTCCAGGGTTGTGCATACCACTGCTACTGACCAATAGACGCGTACCATGCCATCCCCACGGAGAATGTTTGCTACGTCGAACTTCGAACCACCGACCAGACTGTGGTCCCCAAGAGCTCCACGAGAAGATCCGACATTCGGGATGGTCCTGAACGTGCAACCGCGAATCTGCAGCGATGTCGATAAACGCGCGTGCGCGGATGACGAAACATCCAAAAACAGTGCCGAACACGAGGTGGCTTATCGTTATGTCTTCCAAATAGATCACTTCGGAGTCTCTCGCCGGCGTGAAGAGTGCCTGTCCCCTTGTGCTGCATTGGAGGGAGCTGCTGAGGCGTGGGATGGACCTTACTATGGTACAGATTCTCCAGTTGGGGAATCTGAGTGATGCTACATGTCGTGCCCGTGGTTGGGAGGCCATGAAGCCGGCGAGATGATCATGCTCTGCGGGCTGATCGTTGACTTCAAATGTGTACACTTCGAACGCCATGTACGACTCGCACTGAACGCAAGCCAAAAATGCGTCGTCGGAGAGTAGCAGCCATGCATGTGGCGAAAGGATTCGATCTATCATGTCATCCTGAGGTGTCCAGTGCTATAATTTAGAGTCAGAACCGCATAGTCGGTGATGTTTTAGTTTCGAACGCACTGCTCTGACAATTCCTCGCTTCCAGTCAACGATTGTGATTTCCTTAGTCCGTCCGTCGATATGTATCCCCACCAAACCAAGTAAATTGTCTCGAATCTTGCAGTATTTATATTCGTTTGCCGGTAATGGGCCAAGGGCACTTCCTGTGCTGTCAGGACGCAGCCAAGGCAACCCGGTTCGAAGAGACACAAGATGAACACTACGAGTCATCCTTCAATATCCCAACAACGTGGAGAACAAGCAGAAAACACACCTATATGGCGTTGCATCCCAACTCAGGAGAACAAGCAAATCCTGCGCAGGATCCGCACAGAGGGAATGGTACCCTGATGGAAAAGGTATCGTCCAAGTACTGAACTCGGAGCCCTCAGCTTGCTCTTCTGAGACGCACGAAACGCAGCGAACTGCGTTGTAGGTCCAAGGTGTCATTATATCTTCGTACGTCCGATAACAGATACAGAGGATGTCCCCGAATTGTTGTCCAAGCTGAAGTTCATCAGGCAGCTCGACTACGTGGACCACTGGCGGACCGCCGCTAGTCAGGAATGCTTGATTGCTCCGAAGGGCCTTGAGTGCCTCGTGAAGTGCAATATCCTTGGCGTGCTCTGTGGGTGCATCCTGCGACACAGCCAATTCGATGTGGTATTGAACCTCTGAATCGTGATCTATGATATCTTTGTACATCTTATACACCTGAAATCATACTAATCAATTATCACTGCCTACAAACGCGCAGAGACTCACCCTTCTACAGGTCATCAAGTCGCGCAGCGGCAGTAAGATAAAGATAGCGACAAGGATTTCCCGTGGTAGATTAGACTTATTCCCTGGAGATTCATTGAGCGGTGACGCCTGGACGTCAGCTTTGCCTTGGAGTCGCCAAATATTCCTGCGCAGAGCCAGATACAATGAGTTTGCTCGCCTTGCAAGTGACATGATCGCTACAAGTAGAGGATTCGGTCGCGAGACGTCTCGTAATTATATAAGCTTAAGTAGCGATACACTCCGCAACCTATGCATCTCTGACACCTGCCCCGGCTGTGTCGGATCATGGTCAAGGAAATCATAAAGACTTACCATCAGGCGCGGGTAGCTCTACGTACACCACAGTCTCCTGCACGTCTTACTGAGACAGCCTACATTTAGCCAATGCAAGATATTCGCATCTCGCATCTCGCATCTTCACCTTCAGCGACGCTCAGAGGAAGCCTTCATGGAGCAAGCGCTCACATCTATCTGATTCCGATAACGACGTCTCTGTGACACCTATACGATGACAGACGGTCAGCTAGATGTAAGTGGATGCGTGAAGCGTGACAACGAGTGTACCTCAATACTGCTTTAATTGTCAATCACCTCATACTTGGAGAACTGGTCCAAATAGCGCTTCCATTTCCCGCCATTCCACCCACAAATTCTCTTCCATTCTGCGGACTCCGCATCCAAGCTGTTCTTCGCCCACATGAGGCACGACGCAATCTGCAGGTCTGCATAGCACACGCGATCTCCCATCACCATGTTGTCCAACCCTTCGCCATTGAGCTTCAACCAGCTATCCAACTCTGACCAGGCCTTCTCCGCATTTTCCCAGGAAGCGTCATCACAAACGTCCTCGAGTGGGCCAATGATCCTCTCACGGGTAGTGCGGAAAAAGACCTGGCTCCGCTCATTAAGGATTCGCCAGACGGGATACACCACGAGGTCGAACGTCGACCCGTGCACTTTGTTGAATGCCAAGGAGAAGGTCTTGTGGAGCGCGAGTGTACCCTTCGGTAGGAGTGTAGGTGTGTTGGGGTAGGTCTTCTCCAGGTACCGGACAATGCTGAAAGAGTCGCACATGATCGTGTTGGTGGAGGGATCGTGAATGAGAGGTAGACAGTAGTAAGGACTTTCGTCCTGTCTCTTCTCGGTGGCTTCGATACCCAGTTTATGATACAAAGCCTCGATGTCTGGGTACTCGATCCATTCGGTCTTCACTGGCAGTCCCTTGTAGTTTAGCGCGAAACTATCGAGAATTTACTAACAGGTCCCAGGCATGCATGGAAGTCTCTTGCTTACCGCACTTTCCAAGTGTTCGGGGACCAAGCCTTTGTCTGCAGAGCATTCCTGCTAGTGATATCGTAGAGAACAATCGGAGCAGACATGGGGGGGCTGGCAACGAAATAGCTTAAGCCAGATCCGAGAAGGAGGGTTTAAATCTCACTGCTTAGCTGCTTGGTAAGACGTACGGTCCGTCTGCTGCGTCCTAGGGCCAATACCTAAGTACCAGCAAGCCGCACCAGGCCGATACTGCGTGATCAAAGCAGCTTGATCTTAGGCGAGTCATATGGATATGTTCCTTGTGATCCTGCGCAAGTTTGCATTGCTTACGAATTAACGTCTATCTTTGCACACAAGTTAGTGGAGCTCGCGAACCTTAGATGTCACCATACTACACACTGTTACGACAACAACAGATAGTTTATATGATGTGAGGATTGGCAGGGAAAACGCGTAGACCAAGCGAAGCAAATTTACTGCGGCGTTAGCATTAAATGACGGTCTAGAAGGCCGTTTCTGCAAAGGAGCAGGAATGAGTGTACACGGTAGAAGGAAGCAACTCAGTGCGCGGTCGCGTCAGACCGGTTTATCGGAAATCCGAGCGCTTTCGGACTTCAAGCTTATTTGTCCGTCTTTGAACTGAGCCGCCACGCACCTTGAGCTTCCAATATTGACGTATACAAGTTGGCTCGCGAGTTCGTACTACTGTCGTTCGGGACGGTGATTGTGGGCACGACGTTAATCAGAGTCTACAGTACCACGAGCTAGTCAAAAAGTGCCAGAACATATATATGATAACCATGAGCGCGGGACGCTCAATAACAAGATACCGAATGGACGTTTACCTCCGCCATTGTATCAATCATCCACGACTGCATATGTAGAAAACCGTTCTAAATGTTGCAACCAATTGCCATCGTTCCAGCCTGTGAATCTCATCCACTCCTCTGAGTCCGTGCCAAAGGCATTCCTCACGTACAGAATTCAGGCAACAATATGTAAATCAGCAAAGCACACCCTGCTTCCCATGACGAGCCCACCATCGTTGCCGTTCATCTGCAACCACCGATCCACCTTCGTCCACGCCCTCTCAGCAGCATGCCACCACTCTTCGCTGCTGACCTCCTCCAGCTTGACGCCCAAGTCCTTCTCCCGCGTCGTACGGTAATATCGCTGACTTCGTGTGTTCAGACGTTTCCAGACGGCGGAGCATGCAATGCGGAATGTTGGGTACTGCAGCTCGACCATCCAGTCCGACAGAAATGCGGCGTGAAAGGCGAGCGTGCCTGGGGGCAAGAGCGTCGGGGTGTTGGGGTATGTCTTCTCGAGGTATTGGACGATCACGAAGGACTCGGAGATGGTTGTGTTCGTCGATGGGTCGTGAATGATTGGAAGACAGTAGTATGGATCACCGTTGTCCTTGGTTTCCAATGCCTGAAGACCCAGCTTGCGATATAGAGCCTCAATGTCTGGATATTCAACCCATTGAGTCTTCATGGGAAGACCTTTATAGTGAAGTGCGAGGCTAGCAACAAGATGGGCGATTTAGCTCTTCAATAACCTCCTAAATTGTGAACTCACCGTACTTTCCAGGTATTGGGCGACCATGCTTTACACTCGGGCGCGTTCCCTGGAATATCGTAAAGAATTATCGGCGAGATCATTGAAGATTGTCGTTACTCTGAACGGTATCTCAGAGAGTGACGACGGATTGGAATGATACTGTGGCTTTTATTGAATATCCAGCACTTTTAATATGGGTTGCTATTTTCGGAACAGATTCAGAACGAAATATTGAGATCAGAAATCAGCAGACATTATTCACAGCGTGGGCCTCCGAGTCGGCAAGCACGAGCTACGCCCGTGGACGCAATGTGTACCAGGTATAGCAGCTAGCAACCCCGCCGGGCACAACATCAAGCCTCGGGGAAGATACTGCGAGTCTGTGACTAATGATGGGTGATTTCTGCTGCGTATGACCAGCAATACAGTGGAACAACGTGCCTGGCCGATTATCGAAACGCGCGCAACGAGGGAAGGGTAGACCATACAGGGCCATATGTCGTTGTTGATGGTATCTTGATGAGCTCAAGTCCGCTGAGACAGAGACGGGAGACCTATTTTGCACGCTAAATTCTTGTGTTGATTAGATGTGCAACGCTTGGAACGCCGTCCGAGAAATGAGTCGTTGTATTGGAGGTAGCGAACAATTTGAATTACAGCCTGTCCTTGTGGCATGTTTCCGCAGAGGGGACCTGGGAATACATAGAAAGCTATATATGCCCATACTGGCGTCCTCCAAGGCGGTCCGTACACGCGACAATACTCCGGATATAGAGTCTGTGGCCGTTCGGTTTGCGGCGGGAGTGGTGTTGCAGCCCTGGACGAGGACTTGTGAGGAAGCAGGTGACGATGAGTGAAGTGAGCAGAAGCCTCCATCGAGAGACAGTTGACAAAATCGTTCACGAAGAGGTGCGGAGAAATCGAGCAACGCGTTCATGTAGTAGTAAAGACATTCCGTCCAGATCGTAGACGCATTCTCGGGCTACAGTGAACAGGGTATGAATCAACTGTCGCAATATTGATCGGGGATGGACCCAAAGAGGCACGGGCACATCTTCGCGATAATGACAACTGATCTGCAGTACCATTCGACGACGATGATTAGCTGTTCGTCAGACAATTTTACACGTAGAGGTACAAAATACTCCTCTGGTCCCGCTGCCAAGGCTTGATGTAGGTGGTTGGGAACGGCGCACGCTGTGGAATACAAGGTATAGGAAAACGAAGTCGTCCGACGAGGAACTACAGTAATGCGAACTTCTGCGGTCTCATCCTGGCTTTTCTATATTGAGGTGCGTATAAAGTCAGGCTTGTCTCCACCGGGATGAATATGCTCGAGGATGGCCAGTTCTTTCCTGCGCTTGAGTCACCTTTCAGAGTCATCAGTCCGAAAACAATTCGGTGGGGGAAATTTCAGCGGGGAATGGATCAAAAACTACCAGTGAGGCGAGATCCTGGTTTCTTGCAGCTTCGAGAGCTGCACAAAAGTTGAAGTGATGGTCAGAATTGAGCTAGTTCGACTCGGAAGAAAGCCCCGCACGAAACGGGTCAATTATATGGGCGCTTATATAGAAAGTCGCGTGCTGAATAAGCGCGCGTTCTTGCTCGCCAGCTTGAGCTGCGACCACCATCATCTGTACCATACTCAACTCTTCACTCTCGAGTCTAGCAAGCCCATAATGGCGTCGAATAAACCAAACAAGTTGGCATTCTTGTCTATGCCGGCGCCGGCATCATATGTCGCCGGTCTTGGTCGAGGGTAAGCACTTCCCAACGACTGCTAGCGTATTCCGTCTGAGCTGACCATGATGACCGCCACAGTGCATCTGGCTTCACTACACGATCGGATATCGGTCCTGCGCGTGAGGGACCCTCTGCGGAGACCATTGCGTATGTTGTTATTGTGTTTTGACCCATCCATGCCACTCATATCCTGTCTTGTAGAGAAGCCCAAATGCGGCGCGGCGAGGAGCCGGACATTGACCCTGACCAATTCCAAGACCCCGACAATGAATACGGCCTCTTTGCTGGCACTACATACGAAGCTGATGACGAGGAAGCGGATCTGATATATGAACAAGTTGACAAGAATATGGACGCGCGGCGGAGGAGACGAAGGTTCGTCCTTCCGGTTAGTGCTACGTTACTTCTTACTGAAACGCTTTTTGTCTGAAATTCGCAGAGAAGCACGTGAGAATGAGGAATTAGCTAAGCATCGTGCAGAGCGTCCGAAGATTCAGCAGCAGTTCGCAGACTTGAAACGAGGGTTGGCGATAGTAACGGATGAGGAATGGGAGAATATTCCAGAGGTGGGCAATCTCACCCGGAAAAAGCGTAAAAAAGATGAGAGGTCATTCGTTGTACCGGACAGCGTTCTAGTGGGTGACCGGTCTAGAGGCGAGTATGAGAATGCTTTGGACGCGCAGCAGCAAGCAGTAAGTCTCCTATACTGTTTCATTTACGGTTATTTCTCACTCCCTTACAGACTGGTGGCTTCGAAACCCCGGCGGAAAGCGGCACTTTGACAAACTTTGTCGAGATGGGTCAGGCTCGAGACAAGATCCTCTCACTGAAACTGGATCAGGTTAGCAGTTTCCACGTTATCTCTGCAACTTGACTCACCATTCTCGGATAGGTATCTGGAACGTCGACTGCATCTGGGCTGGCTACCTCAGTAGATCCCAAAGGCTATCTCACTTCGTTGGACAGCGTTGTCTTGAAGACCGATGCTGAAATTGGCGACATCAAGCGAGCTCGAATGCTCTTTGACTCATTAGTCAAGTCAAACCCCAAACACGCGCCAGGCTGGATCGCTGCTGCATGTTTGGAGGAGCATGCTGGAAGAATGGTCGCCGCTCGTAAACTTATCAAGCAAGGTTGTGAACAATGCCCCAAGAGCGAGGATGTGTGGCTTGAGGCAGCCAGGCTTCATGTAAGTGGCTCTGAAGTCGTATCGCCTATGCTTACTAATGATGCCTGTAGAACAACGACGATGCCAAAATTATCTTAGCGAACGCTGTACAGCATGTTGGTCAGAGTGTGAAGGTTTGGCTTGCCGCTGCGGATTTGGAGCATGACATCAAGGCCAAGAAGCGTGTCTTACGGAAAGGTAAGTGCGTCTTGCGTTTCGTGTTCCGCACCATAGCTCACTACTCCATAGCACTCGAACATATTCCCAACTCCGTTCGTCTCTGGAAAGAGACCGTGAATCTGGAAAGCTCACCGATGGACGCCCGAATCCTCCTGTCTCGCGCTGTCGAAGTTATACCACTTTCAGTGGAGCTTTGGCTCGCCCTCGCGCGGTTGGAGACGCCGGACAAGGCTAAGGCTGTCCTGAATAAAGCCCGAACCGCTATCCCAACAAGCCATGAGATCTGGATTGCAGCTGGTCGTCTTATCGAGCAAGAGGCGTACAAACCTGAGAACTCTGAGGAGCAGCGCGAAAAGGAGCTCTCGATTGTCGACAAGACTATCGAGGCGGGTGTGAAGTCACTTAGACGGCACCAGGTTCTCCTGACGCGTGAGCAGTGGCTGAAGGAGGCAGAGAAGTGCGAAGCTGACGGCTCCTTGCGTACATGTGAGGCTATCATCAAGGCAACTATCGCTATGGACATTGAAGAGGAGGATCGTCTGGACACTTGGACGAACGACGCCGAGGCCGCTGAATCACGCGGAATGGTCGGTACTGCACGAGCTATCCTCGCTTACGCCCTTCGTGTCTTTCCCGACAAGCGAGACCTCT
>JANHOG010000049.1:0-33214 GCA_027627325.1 Phlebia brevispora
ACCGCGGCCCCGGCGCTGTTTAGCGCGCCCGTACTACCACCTTTCTACGCACCTGTATATCCCAATGCGCAACAGCAGCCGTATTATACGAACTACATTGCTCAAACCCTCCCTGCAGAAGTCATATTCCCGCCCCTACCACCACATTCCGCATATCATCGTCTTGCTGTTTCCGCCGAGGCAGCAAGAGCGGCCTCCGCAGAGCCGAGACCAGAAGCATCTACATCTACTTCCTCTGTTACAGTAAAAACGGAGGAATTTGCCTCGACTACCCTTCTATACCCCGATGACGATGAGCCTCCGAGTGAGAAGAACTCACCTAAACTGCCATCCTCTTCCTCATCTGGTTCATCTTCCCTCACCGTACCCGCTCTCACACCTAACTGCAGTTCCTCCACAGTATCCAGCCCTCCGTTGACCGCCACAACAAGCCTTAGTAGTGTCGATGGCGATACCGCGAGCGATGCTGGTCCGACCACTGTCGTTCCGGGAGTTGACGAGGATGAAGTTGACAGGCTGACCGCACAATGGCTAGCTTCTCCATCTACGATCGAAGCATTCGCCGGACCAAGTCCCAAGGATGCATCTGAACAAAGTATGAGGAAGAGATATGCTAAGGTCGGTAACGGTTTCCTCTCGCTATAAACGGCTCTAAGTTGTTCATGTCCAACCTTCGAACAGAACTCGTCTTTTGCATTTCCACAGTCGCCTACACCCAGGAGCCGCCTCGTCGCCAGTAAACCTCTGTCGCTGAAACGCTCTCCGAGTCCAGATCTCGTGTTCCCTCCACCACCTCCACCGCGAAATCGTGTACGATTGATCACCCCACCGCCACAGCCACGCCCGTGCACGCCGCCTCGCAAACGTACTACTTCCAGTAACAGCATCCAACTTTCTGCGCAACATACCCCAATCTCACATCGCGGGCTCCACATGAGCCCTTCCTCAAGTGCGAGTCTAGCTCACTACAAATCCAACCTAGACCCGCCACCCCCTGCAATATTCAAACCAACCACCCGCGCTCCTCTCCTCCTAGGCCTCACCGATGACCCGTCGCTGACACTTCCGAGTCCAGAGCTGACCAAGACGCCCTCGCGTAAGAAACACAGCTCCCCGTACAACAGACGGCTCGGGATCGCGAAACAAACTCGGCGTGTCTCCGTTCGCGCCGCTGACACCGAAGAGGTTGTTCGCCTCACAGTCTGAAGAGTCGCCATACCGCGCCTCGCGCTCGATCCTAGATCCGCACGATCCAAGCACCTTGATCGACGAAGAGGTGCAGCGGCTGGGGAGCCAGTCCCAGCTGGGCGATAGCCCGACTGGCTTCTTTGGCAAGCGCAGTATCCTGTATGAGAGTCCCAGTGTACCAGATGCCGGCCGTTGGGACCGTTATTGGTGACACTCATCCTAGCGCTAGCGCTTTTCTTTCTTCTGAACTGTCCTTTGGCACTCCTTCCGGGGAGCCGATCCCCAGGATCCCTCAGACAATGTCTATCCTTATTTCTAATGACCTCGTGATTCGCCTGGTGACCCCCCGAATCCTCTATGACCTTCATGCTCTCTGACGTCCTTTTTCTTATACATCTCCTTGCCAGTTCTATTTACCGCACCTCCTTTATTCCTGAACCTTGATGTCCTCGCTTTGTGTCACTTGATGGTCTTTGCTTCAGCTAGTCGCACACTGTATCCCTGCAACGCGTTTCCACGGTCTATCTATATCCCTAGCACTTCCTGTTACTAGCACGTACGAGCACCTCTTGTTATCATATTCGCACTTCCCGCAAATGTGAAGGCCAGTGGTGGTTTCAGAGCAGGACCCGGCGGTAGAGCCTGGTCGACTGTGATAGGCGTGCATGCGTTATGTACGTATGAAACTTTACCACATCGGTGTTGAACTTCGGTAATTGTTGACACGTATTTCCTTGTGCGCATAGCGCAGGCGATGGGTCTTATCCTTCCGAACGTGTCTATGTCGTAGAAGGTTAGATCGCTGGAAACCGCTAGCATCTATCAATCGCGTTCAGAAGTTATGGGACACAAATTCCAGGCCTTTTTTATCTCACGCTGGAGAGCAGATCAGCGTTGCATCGTTTGTTGACTAGCATCGAAGGTTTGCCTGCATGTTTCCACTTGTGGCGAGATCAGTCCGACTTAACCCACTTAAGTTTCAATAATTTCGCTTATCGCTACTAAATGGGGCTTTGATAACCTGAAGTTATGTCTTTGTTTTCTCTCTCGATGCTGACACGCGACGCCACATCTCCTAGGCCAATAGCACAGAGCCACCTTTTTGTCCTTTCAGGTGCACTTTGCATTGTCCTCCGAGATCTCCGCCACAATGAGCTCGCAAATTTTTAACTTCAGACGAATACAGTATATAACATGCGTCCTGCCTTGAACACCCTCCCCAAAGCACTCTTTCTCGCCCAACACTCACGTCTACTAATAGGAATCATCATCCGGAGTTATGGGGCAAAGGCACCAGGCTTTTCTCGTGGCGCGTGTTGTGCCCCGTGGTGGAACCGAAGCAGAGTACCGCTGCATTGCTGCGTTTCACAATCAATGGTGCTACGGCACACTCCCCCTGCGCGCCGCCCGCCGCTGCCTGACTCTGGTTCAGCAAAAGGAGAATGCGGAGATCATACGCGAGGAACTGCACAGTATCGACGGGAAGTATAGCCATGGGAGACGCTCAGATATCCCAGCTATGTCGTGTCCCTTCACGGCCTCTCTGCTGGGCATGAGCTACGCTGTAAACCTCTGCACCTCACATGGGCCGTACATGGCCTGCGGCGCCTTGAAATACGGTGTTCTAGAGGCTAGTATGGGCAGTTGGGACGGCGGTATGTCTCTCCCTGCGCCGAATAAATTTAGTGACTCACCATATTTGTATAGATAATGATGACGGGATCACAGTAATAGACGTCACGGACCCCGAAAACCCGACTTATTGCTTCCTCTTTTACGACTGCCGTCTTCTGAACGCACGAGAGTATATCAGCAACTATTACGAGATCCCAACACCGAAGGAAGGTGAAACGCTGGAGCCGTTCGAACAGTCTAAAGTAGACTCCGTTGCAGCTCTTGAGGACGAGCGACTATTGGACCCTTACGTTTTGGTTGAGGCGTGGCCATGGGAGTATTCTTTAAACTCGAGTAACGAAAGTGAAGATCCGACTGATGCAACTGCAGAATCCATTCCTGGATTAAGGATTCCGACGTTAATGGATCTATCCCTCCGTTCAGCCGTGACTAGTGGACTCGACTCGGGCGACACCAAACGTATCGAGGACATGTTGTGGCTTCCCGGGAAGGCCGACATCGTCCGAGATATCCTCTATAGCCAGTCTCCGTTCCCGGACACCGGCGTACCGCTGCTCACCAAGCTTGCAGAATATCAGCTCTCTGGGGCGATGTCTCTGGATCTATCCGGACTAGAGCTATCTGACACGCAAGTTGTACAAGTTGCGTCGAGCTTCTCTGGTTTGTCGTCTCTGAACTTGTCTCGGAACCCGAGGATCACGGCTACAGTCGTCGAAGGACTTGTTTCGAACTTGCCGCGTCTTAAGCGTCTAGTGCTCATGAACTGTCCCTCAGTGCAAAATGAGGACATCAACGCTCTTATATCTTCGCAACCAAAGTTATTTTTCAAGCTGGAGGCATTGATGCATCCTGCCTTCTTAACACCCGATAATGCAGCGCTTTGGACCCCAAACTTCACCGCCTTTACCGTTCATGAAGTTTACCAAGGTGTTTCCCTCCCGCTGTTCACGCCTTCCGGCATCATGCGGGGACTTGCTGACTTTTTAGAGGCTGCCCTTGAGTGCGATCCCTACGAGATCGATAATTCTGGCGGGTTTGGCATAGCTGCCGCACTCACCGCGGCTTATCGAGACGATGGAAAACTATGGAGCGAACGAAGCGTCGTTGCGATCCCGGGCCTGCAGTTTCGCCAGGTGGCCTTCGACGGGACAACACCCTGGATGTTCCTGTTCGCCTTAAGCCGCGATGAATATCCACGAGACTCCGAGCCAAAAGGCTGGGCGTTTCTGCGGTTCTCTCGTCCACTATCATCGTCGCCAAAAACTCAGGAGAGCACCCAACAAAAGAAAAAATGGGCGGTCTGATGTCGAACACACCAAGGAGGATTCTTCGAAAGTGGAGGCCGAACGAGCTAAAGTCGAAGGTAGCGAGGGAAAGCCGGCTCACCAGGCAGACAAGCCGAAACCGTCTATGAACGTAGAGGTCCATGACGTTCGAGGCTTCGTGCGTCTCACACAGGAAGAAGGCCGTCCTTCAGTACCAGAAGAGCTTGTTGTTCGTGTTGAAGAGCTCTTCAAGAAAGTGGCCGAGACGTGCGGACAGCAGGGCCGGGTGAATAACTCTGGCCTCCTGTCGCCTGAAGGTGCTTTACGCCGTCTGGAAGCTGTTCGAGACCAACAGGAACTTGTACGTAGTTATCAGGACCACTAGGTGCAGCATGTATTAAATCGTTCATGGCGATATTGGCCTATGTATGGACGATACTGTAGCTGAATGAATGAGCAGGGTAATACAGTAAGGGCCGTAGACAGGCAGCTGCTTCAGAGTCACAGGTTGTGGACTGGCTAGATCCTTAGGAGAGCGCAAGGATGGTTTCTTGACACGCGGACGAGCACTGGCAAGACCATCATCAGCCAAGGTCACATTGGGCACCGGCCAGTCTCAAATTGCGGCATCAGATCATTAAACATATATACAGACTGTTACACATCATCATAGGACGAGAATAAGCAAAGGAAATGTATTATGGGTGCGACCACACCAGCTTCGGCATCAACCGCGAGAGTACCTAGGCCGGACATGCTCATTATGGCGAGAATTCTAAGACACGATTAGTTAGACTAAGTTACTTCAAGGCAAAATAAGTGCGTACCATCCTCATCCAGTAAAGTGTCTTCATCGAGACAAGCGTGAATGAATTCTGAGAGGACAAGGTGTCGTCGCTTGGGCCTGCGTCGGCAAACGTCAGCTAGTTCGAATACGTAGAAAGTGCTCGCCTGTACTTTGATGTCCGCCTGATGAGTGCGACTCGTCGGCTTATATCTCGCTTGTCGACGATTATGTGCGTTAGTTTGGGCTCGTCTAGGCCGACGATTCTGCCACCATTCTCAGTTATGAGTCGCGAGATCTCGTCAAAACTGTTGGGACGCTGAGGGTTTAGTGCGTTCACTGCGGCGAAACGTGATAATGGCATACTTCTTGGTAATCTCCGCCTCGTGCTTCGTCTTGACTTCCATTCCCACCTCTCTAGCGTTCGCGGGACTATCCAGATAAAAGCATCTGCGGCGATATCTCAAGAAAAGCTGGGAACGCGATGTTTGACTACTTACAGGTGCTTGAAAATCAACTCTTGATCATATTCCATATCTTTCTCGCTTTCACCCATTTTCACGTCAGTGTCCTGCAAGGCCGTCAGTCCCAAAGTACAGTGTCGTTCTCAAGGATGCATACCTCCACAGCCTATTAAGCCCATTAGTCATGAAAATCATTCGACGTGCGGTACGACTCACAGATCCCGAAGGTATATTAAGCCAATCGTCATCCGGCTCATTCACATCGGCGTCCTCGTCCTTCACATCTTCGTTCTCCGAGTCTGGTTCTGTTTCACTATCAGCCTCATTCTGTCTTAGATCAGGTCGCTCCGGCGTCTCCTCTTTCTCGACCTTGAACCAGTCAGCCAGAGCAGGATCAATTTCTTCTTCCTTCTCTTCGGCGGAAGGCGTAGCTTCAGGTTCAGTTGCTTCTTCTGATGCCTCTTCTGGTTGTGGGGAGGCCACTTCCTCCGGCTCTTCCTCCTCGCCCTCGTCTTCTCGTTGATATTCCTCGTTCTCCATGCGGGCGGTTGTTGCATGGAAGAAGTACCTATTGGACGAGCTGTTGAATACGGTATAAACATATGCACAGACTACGCACTTCTTCGTCAACGGTACAAGTGCGTCTTTGGCGATGCAATCCTTGATCCATTCAGGCCGTATGATGCTGTGCACGTCCTTATCCATAATCAGCTTGATATCGTATGCTGTGACGTGTCCACCATCAATCCACACATCGCACTCAAAGACGAACAGACTTACGAGTATTCTGCCCTCCGTAGACCACTAAAAGATCAGGGTACTTGTTACTCGCTACCTGCGTAAAGCTACCGCCATTCGCTTTGATACTACCTTCCCTGTAAGTAGCGAAGCGTGCCATAAGATCATAAACGCGTACAGTTTCATGAGTTCCGCCTTGTCCGCATCACCGGTCCTTGACTTGGGATCCGAAGCGACCACTGAAAGAGGGTTTAGAGCCGTATATGATAGCATTGCTCGCGACTTACTGAACTTCATCCCTTCAAACAAATCGCTTTCAACTTTCACATCCTTCAAATTGACACCTTTGTACTGAGGAAGAACCTCCACCTTTTTGGCGGGCTTCCGCTTCTTCTTTGCCTTTCTACAATCCTAAGTACGGTGCAAATCATAGACAAATACTACGTACCCGTCATCTTCTTCAGTACTCATCTTCCTCTTCTTCTGATTGTGCAGATTGTCCAGGACAGCTGGCGGGAACGTTAGCGGGGTTTCGACGGACTGGACTTTCAGATTTACCAGAGGCGGTCATGCAGTCTTCAGGGCTCAGGTCATCTCTGATCGCGATTGCACGGGGGAAGCGCATGGTAACACCCAAGTGGTACTGATCTAAGACGGAAATGCGCGTCATTAGTTCCGCCCATGGATGAAATACGTCGGGATGAGCTACCTGACGGTGTGATCTCTGCTGCTTTGATCTTGAGGAGGAAGGAGCTAAACGCATGTGGATCAGCAAAACTGGCGGTACAACTGCAGAAGGTACTGACTCTTCAGGCTCCAGATAAACGTCACCTTTATCCTCCTGTCCTTTCTTGGAAACCAACAAGAAGCTGGGCGGATTCTTGGGATCCCATTCTTTCCAGGGCTTCTGGCGGATCCACATGTAGTCGGCAAACGACAGTCCTGTTCCAATGCGGACGAATGAACTGTACCTGAAAGCGAGAATTACACAAGACTCATAGTGCAGAATTTGAGGACGTACTTGGGCTCGCCATCATCGCTGCGATGCTTATCGTTGAGCAAGGCACAAATTATCGTGGAAACGCCCCCTGATCGTCGGCCGGTACCATAGTTTCCGGCTACTTGCACATTAACATTTCGATTTTTACGGTAAGCATCATAACATACCGACAACGAGCACATCCACTGTTTCGCCCAAATTATCCTAAAACAAGTATCAGGCCGCCCTTAACAAGATGCACAAAACCTTTGACCTACCATGTACTCTGGCTTGACCTTTATCCAGTCTCGATTTCGGCCATTCAGTACGTATTCAGAGTCTGGGTGCTTCAGCACGAGCCCCTCGCCGCGCGCTTCCATGATGTCATCCATACGCTTGCGCACGTCTTGTGCAGTCCTGCCTTCCCATTCGGTTGCATACTCGATGCGACCCTTGACTTCCTTGATGTATGCTCGGAGGTTCCTCTTTCGGAACTTCAACGACTTATGCAAAAGCGACATGCCGTTTAAATACAAAAGATCGAAGATCTTGACTGTAGGCGAAGAGTTGTCAGTTGCCACAATACAGAATAGTAAGTCAAGAACTGACAACAGGGACGAGGATTGAATTCCTTCTTCGACTTATCTTTGCATATTGCATTGTTAACAGCAATCCGTCAACTTGAAATAATAGACGACATACCAAGGGCGGCTGTCTTCAATGTCCCAATGGTAGGTTGCGTCCTGAGACTGGATCCCATACAAGCATCTCGCCATCCAGAATTGCCCTGAGTGATAAATAGGCTCAATCCGTCACCTTGAACTGCAAGAATAGCAACTCACTCATCAATGCGCGAATCAAATGCGTCTTCAATGTATGGCGTTAGGCTGCCTGTGCCGACATGTTTACCATACAGATACGTGTAGTCTTTTCCTTTCCTGAAGAACGTAGCAAATGTTAACCTGGGTTTCTTCGTATTCATAAGCACGTACCTTGAGCAATAGAAATACTCGTTTCCTCGCTTATGGAGCTGGATGCGCTCGCCATCCAATTTCTCTTCAATGAAGAACTTGGTACCTCCCATTTCTTTGATAGACTCCTCGATTTTTCGAGTTGGCCGCCGACACAACATGGGTGCAAAGGCCCGGAATAGTTGCACTGCTTTGTCCTATGAAGGTCCGGTCGAGCCATGTCAGGCAGGTAAAGGTCACGTAATGACAACATACCTCTTCTTTTAACCGACGCATAGGGTCCCAGAGCTCCCAAGCAACCTTCTTCAGATCTGAGCACGTATTGAACAGATCATGAGCGTCAGGGTGGAACACAGAGAATACGGTCGTCTCCTTCACGGAGATCTGCATATCTGTCACCACCGGGATTAGTATGTGGACAATGTCCTGATAGGAGATTACGGCACACCCTTCAGTATGATGCGGACTATCCAACGTTGCTCTTCAGGAGTCGTACGATTGTACACTCGTTGCATAATCTTGGCTTGCCGATCGCTAATAAATTATGTGTTAGTCGTCTCTTCACAATAAACAGGCTACACTCACGATTTGCCCATGTTTTCCGCCAGTTGGTCAAGGACGTCATTGATGTCATCGACGGACAGCATGCCTTCCATCACTGAAGACCGCTTGCTAATAACCTCGTATAAAACGGTAGGAAAGTCGCCCGATGTAGCCTGAATACTCGTCAGACGATCTGCTATGATATAAATGCTTCAAGATGCCACAAAAGCTCACGTCTCTTTCTGTAGGCTTCTTCCAGTTTAGCATGCGCACAGCGTCGAAATCTGTGCGTTGGAGAGGGATCAGCTTAATATAGATCTTGGCAAGGTTCTTCTCCTTCAAGCCGTAGACAGCACGTTCACGATCTTTTTGTGGAAGAATGAGCCTCAGTACAGGATAAAGATCATATCCTTTCTCTTGACGCCAGTGCTGGAAAAAGCTATTCAGAACGAGGAGTGGCTGCGAATCGTAGTGCACACATTGAACCAAGAATCTAAGAGTTTTCGCCTCTTCTCTGGTTTCCGCTCGTTTTGCAGCCGGTCAAACAGGGAAGATAACACGTAGAATGGCGCGCTACCAACATTCTTGGGAGGTTCGGGGTACGTGATGGGATGATCTTCCGCGGCGACAACATTGTCATGGCTCCTGCTACTGCGCGCGGCTTGGAGCGGAGGAGAGCCGCGTTCGGTGGGCGCTGGAGTAGGTTGCTGCATCTTCTCTTGTGCCTTCGAGTCAAAGGTGATCCTCACGCAAATTGCGAACGATAGGTAGTAATTGTTGGTGGTCAAGTTCAAGTCACGTTGAGCGCTTACCGGGACCGCCAAAGCCGCTAAGGCCATCCGTGATGCGTGACAAGCCGCGTCTACTCAGCACGTGTATGTGACGACCGTGACGCGAGAAGCGCCAGCAATAGTAATCGTACTAGCTCTCCTCCATGTCGGCAGCGACCTCCACGAACTCATCTTGTACTCACTCTGCTGGCTGTGTCATCGACGCCTGGCTGTGCTTATGTGTATCTTGATTATACAACATCCCGTTTGCCATGCCAGTGGCTCCAAGGAGCTCGATGTCTAGTCAGGTCCTTGGCCCATCATCGCGATCCCGGCCTTCCCTTTGCACCATCTCCTGTAGCATGTCTTCAGCTGCATATCTTGTTTTACATATGCTACAGACAGATTAACATGCTGTATTTATGATTTACGTTTCCTGGGCGCGGGTGAGCGGTCGCAGTTTTTATGGAGGGTTCGGGCTCAGGTGACAGGTGCGTGTACTCGAGCATTGTCTGCGCCTCACCTTACCATCAGTGTGTGGCGCACACACGCTTCCTTTGTGCTTTGGTCTATTTCTGCTCGGATTTTCTTTTTTTTCCAGAAATACCTCGTCTGAAAGGGTTCCCGCGGGTGACCTTTGAAACGCGCTTTTCCACCAATCCTTTCCGATCAAGATGAATATCACAGTCGCCACACGGACGCTTTCTACATACAGAAGGCGAAATATATAGTAGTCATGACAATGCTTTGAGCGGAAGATACTTGAAATGCGTTGTGAGTCTCTCGATCCCATTAATATAACTGCCTACTGACCCGACATGGCCAGGTCCCCCAGCCGCCGGGTCCACCATCAAGGTCCTGACGTGGTACTGCTCGGGATCTAGGAGCGGACATGCTTATGGGTGCACGTCTAGGGAGCTAGCGAGCACGTTTTCACAACGTATACTGAACGTATCGTCAGACGTCGGTGATCGGTAGAGCGCTGTGAAAATTGTTCAGGTGTGTGCATATTGGTTTTCGCCACAATGTCAATGGACGTGGAGCAATTCCCGTCTTCCTGCAGAATAATTTTTTCATGTGTTGACTCGCAACGTCACACCGAAGGCGAAACGCCGAGCGCAATGCGTGCAAGAGATCCCACCGGCGCTCGTAGATCTCAGCATGAAGTCAACCAGCGCCAGCCCATCCCTCAGCTGATGCCTACGCTTGTTCTGATACGAAGACGGTCTAGTCTGGAACGTAGGTGAGCCCGTTCTCATGGTGCCGCATTCGATGTCGCAAACTCAACAGATGATAGACTCGTCCCCTTTTACGTGTACATTGAGGGGTATTTCGTGGACTGGGATGTCTACGAGCCAGATGCTGCAGGCGTTACATGTCCGCGAGCGTTCCTGTGGGTTCATCCCATTCGACTGTGGAGGCTATCGATATCGATTCCATCCGTGCTCTACACAAGATCAACGTGAGCCCTAGTCTGCGCACTCGGGGATTTGCTCTACTTTCGTCGTCATCGACGGTCTCTCATCCTACGCTTCAAGCACTCCTGCCGAGACACGACGACTCCCTATTGGAGTCATGAATCTGGCGCGGATGCTGCGTGAGACATCACGCACTGCGATAGCGTGTGAGCTATGGTGCGTACTCCGCACCTTGGATGCCTTTTGAAGTCCCACTGATGGTGTAGGTTCCGTCGATATCCGCCTACGTTACCTCCATGATCGGTCATTCGTGTCAGCTATCGCGACCTTCGGTCCATCTCAGTACAATGCTTTGCACAGCACCCCAAAAACGCATCGTTCATGTCTGTACTCAGCCTTCTTCAGGTTAGGCATATCCACACCACCCTTCGATGTCGGAAGTCCTCGTTAGCTGCGACTACATCCAGGTACGGCACCACAACCACAGCCACCGTGTAACTTCAACTCGTGCAATACTCCTGCGGCCTATTGCATGACATCCTGACTACTACAATGTGGTGCTAATCGGTTAAAGGGCGTCTTCGTGGGCTGTGCGTCGTGTTGCTGGGTTCGATATAAACCCTGCCTCTCCCACACTTTGCGGTGTCGGCGGCATATCTCAGCAGATGGAAATGACGTGAATCGCTTGCGCGTTCGCTGGTTGTCGCAGATAGCAGGACTGTAGCCTCATGTGCGTGATTTTCATCTGATTCTACCTGACGCTTGTAGCCATCCTGGCTAGTTGTACAGCCTTTCCGCGCTCCACGACATGATAGAGTTCGGTGGGAGCGCTGTGCGCGGGTCCTGGGTATGTTCACCCAGCGTTCAAGTCTATCAATGAGCTAGCCTCAATGGTATTTACGCGTTATCTTGCCCATGATCTCGCCTTCATACGCCCCTAACTGACTTCCTCTTCGACCCCCGCTGCTGCTGTCATCACTCTCGCCGTCAATTTAGAATGCGCATACCAGAGTACGATCCGCGGGAAGATCGACTTCACGTCATTCAAACGTCCGAGCAAACTGCGCATATCGAGGTGCCGAGGAGCTGGAGGTTGTGGAGTGGATGGTGTCCGCGTTGGTGGGAAAGCTATATTCAGACATGGAGAGAACGGCAGGACCCGATGGACGACAAAGACTTTGAAGAGATTACCGCATTCCCTGCGCTGAAACCCGACGAGACGATTTTCCACGTCGGTCTTCCGGACCGCACACGCAACCAGCTCGGATGGTACCACGTCAAACCCTGGCCGCCGCGTTCATTGCCCACAGTGGGTGATGGTCATGAACGGAGTGCCACAGGAGGAGATGTTCCGGTCGAGCTCTTTGACATTGTCCTCAAGTGCATGACATGCAACGAGATGGTGTCTTCGAGCGACATCTTTATGAGTAAGCGGGAACTTGGATTAATCAGTCTTGTCTGCCAACGATGGGCACGCATCCTTCAACCGCTCATCTTCGACACGATCACCCTACGAAGCGGCGAAGACGCGCATACCTTTCTATCATTTCACGACCATCCTCGCAGTCCCATCGTCCGCTATATTCACACGGTCGTACTTTCACAATCGCTGACTCGGTACCCATATCCGCCGTGGGTGCACAGAGCCTTCGTATTCACCGAAATCATGGGAGTCTGGAAATCTCGCGGCATATTGAAGGTTACCCTCCGTGGACCAACGCCCCCCGAGAAGTTCACAAAAGGTGTCTGCGAGATGCTCCCAAAATCTGTTCCTTGGTCCTTCACAAGTGTAACATATCTCAATCTGGAAGACTTGCACTTTAAAAAGCTGGACGACTTCATGCGGATACCAAGGGAGTTACCTTTGATACAGTGGCTGCAGTGCAGTAATGTCACATGGAAGGACACATCTTCTGAAGAGTTACCGCCGACAGTGCACTACCGTGACCTTGGCAGGCAGACCGACACGGGGGTAAAGTACGCTCTACGGAGATGTACAGATGACAGAGCAGCCATATGGTTTGCTGCGCTTCTTGCACCGAGGTGGCGGAACCGATTGGAGCGAAGTGATGCGCACCAAATCTGTCGCATCGCATCTGCTTTCACGCAGGATATTGGGGAAAGGGTGATCTGGACGGGTCGCCACGAGCACCATCTATGTGAGTCCCGATGCTTACCGCGATGCCACTTCACTCACAATTCATGATTGGTTCAGGGTTCGACACCTCATGTCCGGTCACGGTGTATTTCACGGTTCAAATGGCGCGGCAGGCTCGACGTGTGCAGGCGATCACGTTGGACGTGTCATATTTCACAGAAGAACGTCTTAAGTGTTCCGACTGGGCGGCAATTGACCGACTCACGATAGCTCTTTCGTCACTCGAAACGCTTCTCATCTACTCCAACTCTCGGGATAACCTTCTCCTGTTCTACAAGAAGGTCGTGGTTCAGAAGATGCCCAACTTCCATGGCTTAAGCAAGCTCAAATACGCTCTTCTATCACGTAGAGGAGGGGAATCCACATACACGTTTGTTGCATGCTCTGAAGACAAGGTCCGCACCATCGGTGAGTCTTCCCCTGTATGCATAGGCCTTCGAACTTGACGCTATATACATAGGTTGTCCTGCGCGTGACATACCAAAGCTGCTCCAACTAAATCACATCACTCACAAGACGCCATTCCCCTAGCGGTGCTGTGTCCTTGCTGTCTTCGACGGAACAATCGCTTTCAGCACCCCAAGCTGTATAGCCCTCTCCTTCGTATATACTCTTCTAGGCTTTCTTCTTCTCTACTTTCCGTGGCGTGCTGGCCATAGGCACGATCATCGATCCCCTAGACACAAACCTGATGACAACGCAGCAGGCTTGGGAAGTCTGTGCAGGAAACTTCGAAGCCGGTGCAGGTTGCGTCTCTGCAGCGGCTATACAGAGAATCGCTGTGGCTATCGGGAAGACAGGGGACACGCTGGAGGGGCGATTTAGAGGGGAGCAGTAGTAGAATGCAAGCTCGGACTTTGCCATTAAGATTCTCGGACTGTTTTTGCCGATATTCGCGCATTTTGATCTCATTTGGTATCCTCTCGCTTCTGCACTGGACTTATGGTGACTGCGCATGCTTAAAACGCTGTCCGTTAGAACTGTTGACTCTATTCGATTGTGTTATCCGGACCTGTATGCACGAATGTAGCTGAGACAATGTGTCCGCGAGTTGAATTGAAGCGACGGGGCCGGCACCACCATTGGAGACTTACGCAGGTATGGCTCAACCTATCGCGCATATAACGTGAGCTCATGCGACTTGTACACTTGTACGAAGGATTACACCGGCGTACTTGACAACGAGGCCGTTGAAGACCAGCGCGTAGTACGTCGTGTAGACGCTAAAGCCGGTACTATTAGGCTAAGCTTCTTCGACCACGCATCCCTGAGATCTAAATCTGAGGAAGCCAGGATCTGCAAGAGATCTATCAGACGTGTTCCTTGCGTACAAGAGCGTCCTGTTTCTGACCTGATCCCTTGACGCTGTGCACAAGTGTCTGGCTGCTGAGGACGGCGACGCCTTCTACGCCCTTTGTCTTGACTGGGAAGATGACATAGTTCTTAAGCTTTGGTGTCTGGGGCGCAGGTCGACGCGGCGGATCGGCTACACTATCTTAACGAGCCGTGGGTTCGCACACGTGGATAAGATGAAGCTCACAGTGAAGGCATCACGTACTACAGCTGGTCATTCCACGCAAACGTCACAAACTTCTGGGACGCAAGGTTGTGTCAGAGTAATCTGTGAGATGCGCAGAGGATCATGTCACAGTCACGGACATAGCAGCTGGTAAATGCAGCGGAGTCGAACTTGTGTGACTTACAACTGGGCGCTGAGTACTAGTAATTGCAAGATTTGCTATAATCGACGCCACAAAGTAGATCTAATGCCCGATTTATTCACTTGGGCGTCTTTCTCAGACACCACATCCGAGTCGGACCTCCAAGTCTGTCACGTCGGCGACGACCTCCACCAGCTTGTCTTCCTACTCATACTGGTGGATTACCGCCATAAAATCCTAGCTGTACTATTAAAGCTCTTGATTACACGTTAATCCGTCTGTCAAAACCTTTTGACCACGCAACTCGATGTTTGATCACACTGTCAGCTCACCAGGATCCCGCTGTCTCCTGCAGCATACCGTCAGCCCCATGTCTCGCAGTTCACCTATTGCAGGACGATTCAGCATGCCTGGATTATGATCTCTGCAGGAGTGAGTGGCAGCACTGTTGTTCATTGGAGGTTCGGGCCATGACAGGTGCGTACACGCGAGCGGTTTGTGTTACTGGTCCCTTACAAAATTTCCATCAGTATAATGCACATAATTCGTTGATTTGTACTTCGCACGGTTCGTTCGGAAAATTTCCATTCTTCGTTGGAAGAGACCCCTGCACATCACTGGAAACGCACTTCTCTCCGTCTTTGGACGTCAACCTGCAGTACCCCTCTAGAGTCTTAACAGTCAATCACTTTTTTGTAGATCAAGATCATTTCCACAGTCGCCGCCTGGACGCTCTCGACGTACAGAACCACTGAGTTATATAACAGTCGCAACAATGGTTCGAACAGAAACCGTTTGAAATACCTGGTGAGTCCTTCGACCTCACCGATATAGTTGCATATTGATCCAAGATGGCTAGGTATTTGGGCACCCGGAAGCCTCAGGTTCAATGATCGAGGTTCCAACGCCGTGGCGTTGGGGATTTATGCAGAGACGTATTTATGGTCGCACGAACAGGGAGCTACCGACCCCGTTTCCACAACGTATACTGGACATGTTGTTAGACATCGATGACCACTGAAAAGAAGGTATCAAATTGGGGTCAAAACCGCACGCATAAAGTACGGAGTGAACGGATTCGCGCCCTTTGCCGATGAGGAGTTCAGGGATTGACGAAGGATTGATGAAGAATCTTGCAGACGGTTCATATTGCAAAACCTTAGAAATATCAAGACCATAGTACTCTTCCTCACCGGTATAATACTGTGAAACTTATTCGGGCGAGTATTGATCTTCGCCACAATGTCAGCCTACTCACTACGATTCCCATCTTCCTGCAGAATAATTCTTTTATGTGATGGCACGCAACGTCACACCGAGAGCGAAACGCCAAGCATAATGCGTGCAAGAGATCCCACCGGCGCTCGTAGATCTCAGCATGAAGTCAGTCAGCGCCAGCCCATCCCGAAGCTGATGCCGACGCTTGTTCTGATACAAGGGCGATCTAGCTTGGAATAGGTGAGCCCGTTCTCACGGCGCTACATTCGATGTCGCAAACTCAATAAATGACAGACTCGTCCTCTTCTACGTGTATATCGGAGAGTATTTGGTGGAGTGGGATACCTGCGAGCCAGATGCTGCAGGATTACACGGCTGGAAGCCTTTCTGTGCGGTCGCTGCGGACTTGAGGATTTTCTCGACTTTCGTCGTCATCGACGGTTCCTCGTCCTACGCTTCAATCGCTCTTGCTGGGACGCGACAACTCCCTATTGGAGTCATTAATCTGGCACGGATGCTGCGTGATATCTCACGCACTGCGACAGCGTGTGAACTATGGTGTGTGCTTCGCATCTTGGATGCACTGTCAAAGTCTTATTGTTGGTGTAGGTTACGCGGATGTCCATCTATGCTGCCTTCATGATCAATCACTCGTGTCAGCTATCGCAGTATGTGCATGATCATCATGGCCGGTGGTACAGCCGTGCCTCTCCACGCTCTACGGTATGATAGGGCCCGATGGGATGCTGTGCACAGGTCCTTGAGAATACATATCTATCGATGACCTATCACAGATAGCATTCACACGTTCTCTCCCCTTTGGCCTCACCCTCATACCCCCCCTAACTGACCTCAGCATCAATCCATAGTATTGTCATCATTGTCGCTCTGAACTCACAATGGATCTGATACGGTTCAAACTATCGATGGAATCACTTCAGGTGATTCAGACGTCGGAGTCGTCTGTGAGTATCGAGGTGCCGAGGAACTGGCGGTTGTGGAGTGGATGGTGTCCTCGTCGGTGGGATGGAGGTCCGTGGAAAGAATGGTGGAACTCGATGGACGGCGAAGACTTTGACGAGGCTACTGCATTCCCTACGTTCAAACCCGACGAGACAATCTTCCACGTCGGTCTTCCGGACTACACGCGCAACCAGCGCGGATGGTACCACGTCAAGCCCTGGCCGCTGCGTCCACCGCCCACAATGGCTGATGAATATGATCGGAGTGCGACAGGAGGAGATGTTCCGGTTGAGCTCTTTGATTTTTCCTCCAGTATATTCGTCTCGAGGGGGGTTATTCCGATGACCGCGACATCCTCATGAGTAAGCGGGAGATTGGATCAATCAGCCTTGTCTGCCGACGATGGGCATACACCGTGCAACGGCACATCTTCAACACGATCACCTTACGAAGCGGCGAAGACCCGGACACCCTTCTATCATTTCTCCGCCACCCCCACAGTTCCATCACGCGCTACATTCACATGATCATACTTTCGCAATCGCTGACCCAGTATCCATATCTGCCGTGGGTGCACAGACCCTCTGTGTTCAACCAAGTTGTGGGAGCTTTAAAGACAGAGACCTCCACCAAATTGCAGTTAACTCTCTGTGGGCCACTACCCGCTGGGAAGTTTACAAGAGGTGTCTGCGAGATGCTCCCAAGATCTGTTCCTTGGTCCTTCAGAGGTGTAGGATCCCTCGATCTCAAAGACTTGCACTTCAGAAAATTGGGTGACCTCATGCGGATACCGAGGGAGTTACCTTCGATATGGCGGCTGCAGTGCAGTAATGTAACATGGGAGGACACATCTTCCGAAGAGTTGCCGCCAACGTCGCAGTATCTTAGTAGGCGGACCAATGAGCCAGTAGCGTACTATCTACGTCGATGCACAGACGACAGAGCAGCTGTGTGGTTCGCAGCACTTCTTGCGCTGCGGTGGAGAGACCACCTGCAGCAAAGCGACGCGCACCAGATCTGTCGCATTGCATCTGCTTTCCAGCAGAATGGCGACGAATTTGTTTCACAGGGGTATCGCTTTGAAGACTATCTGTGTGAGTATCGATGTTCGCCATGACGTCAGTCCACTCACCCTTCACCTCCAGCATTCCACGCTTCAGCATGTATGGTCGCGGTGTATTTCACAGATCGAGTAGGGCGACAGGCTCGACGCGTGCGGGCGATCAGGTTGCACGTAACGAATTGCTCAGAAGAACGTCTCAAATGCTCGGACTGGGCGATGATAGATCGACTCGCAGCAGTCTTACCGTCACTCGGAGCGTTTCTTGTCTGCTCCAGCTCTCCCGATGCCTTACTGCTTTTCCACAATAGGATCGCGATCCCGAAGATGCCCAACTTCCACAGTTCGAGCAAGTCCAAATACATCCTTCAATCGCGGACAAAACTGCATTCCATATACACGCCTGTTGCATGCTCTGGAGACAAGGTCCGCACCATTGGTGAGTCTTCCCCTGTGTGCATAGGCCCTCGAAGTTAACGCCAAATACGTAGGTTGTCCCGTAGATGACATAACAAAGCTGTTCTAACTCAATCGCATCACACATAACACACCACCCATCTCCCCGGTGGTACTGAGCCCTTGCTATCCTCGATGGCACAGTCGTTTCCCGCACGAAGGACCAGTCTAGACGCTTTTGAAGGTCTACTCTACTTTCCTTGTGATGGACTGACCCTTGCCGTACACTTCGAGCAATTTCCGCTAGGCCCTATTGGTTTTGTTAATCCGCATTCAATCTGGTGCAGATGCCGTGTCAGATATCGTGCGCTGCAATAGTGCTTGGGTGGTGGTGCGTACTGTACCTCTTGAATGCATTGTCGAGGTCTCACTGTTGGTATAGGTTCTGCGCATCTCTGCTCGCATGGCGCTTATGGCGGTCGTGCTCAGTCATTCCTGTCAGCTATCACAGTTTTGGTCCAGTTAAATGCAACGCTCTGTACAGTGCCCCCACATACGCCTCATCTATATCTGCGCTTCTGGAGACTGCGCATACTCACGGGACCCTTCAACATTTAAGTCCTGGTTGGCGGAAAGTATATCTGGGTACAGTACTTCGACTCGTGTGATGCTCCTGTCGTCCGCTCATGAACTCTTTCCTGCTACTATGTGGGTCAATCGATCGAGTAGTGCGTTCGTGAGGTGTACTGTGTATTGGCAGTTTCCGATTACCTCCAGTCTCTCGCACATTAGGCAGTAGCGGCAGCATATTGAAATCCAACGAATTGCACATTCGCTGGTTATCTCGGCTGGGACGATCCTAGCCTCACGCCCGTAGCTCGACTCTGGGCGAAGTGAGTGCATGATTATCATAGCTAGTGGTACAGCCAGTCCTCTCCGCGCCTGACGATATGATAGGGTTCGATCATGGGAGGCTATGCGCAAGTCATGCAAATGTCCACACAGCATGTACATCTATCGATGACCTACCATCGATAGTATCCACACGTTCTCTCACCGTCCACCTCACTCTCATACGCCCCTTGATTGACCTCGATTCTGATCCATAGTCTTGGCATTGTTGCCGCTCTCATCTCAGAATGGACTTGGCAGAGTACAAACCGTCATTGGATCAACTTCGCGTGATTCAAACGTCGGAATCCGTGAGTATCGAGGTGCCGAAGAACTGGAGGCTGTGGAGTGGATGGCATCCTCCTAGGTGGGATGACTATCGTGGGGGAGTGGGAAGAATGGGGAGACCCGACGATTGACAAAAACTTTGATGAGGCTACCGCATTCCCTGCACTCAAACCCGACGAGACAGTTTTCCACATCGGCCTTCCGGACTACACACGCAACCAGCGCGGATGGTACCACATCAAGCCCTGGCCGCTACATTCGCCGCTCACAGTGGGCGATCGACACGAACGAGATGCGACAGGAGGAGATGTTCCGGTCGAGCTCTTTGACATCGTGCTCAGCTTCATGAGATGCAACGAGGAGACGATGTATTCGGGTAACATCTATATGAGTAAGCGGGAGCTTGGGCTGATCAGTCTCGTCTGCCGACGATGGGCACGCATCGTACAACGGCATATCTTCTATAGGATCACCCTACGAGGCGTGGAAGATGCGCACACTCTTCTATCATTTCTCCGCAACGCTCACAGTTCCATCGCACGTTATATCGAGTTGGTCATACTCTCGCAATCGCTGACTCAATATCCTTACATGCCGTGGGTTCACAAAACTTTCTTGTTCACCGAAATCATGGGCGTCTTGAAATCCCTCGGCAGGCTGAGGATAGCTCTCCGCGGGCCATTACCCACCGGGAAGTTCACGAAGGGTGTCTGCGAGATGCTCCCCAGATCTATTCCATGGTTCTTCATAGAGGTAAGACACCTCGATCTCAAAGATTTGCACTTCAAGAAGTTGGGCGACCTCATGCGGATACCGAGGGAGTTACCTTCACTGCAGCGGCTGCAGTGCAGTAATGTAACATGGGAGGGCACATCTTCTGAAGAGCTGCTGCCAACGTCGCAGTACCTTAGCAGGCAAGCCGATGAGGGAGTAGAGTACTGTCTGCGTGAATGTACAGACAACAAAGCAGCGGCGTGGTTCGCAGCGCTTCTTGCACCGCGGCGGCGGGACCGATTGGAAGAAAGCGACGCGCACAAAATCTGTCACATTGCATCTGCTTTCAAGCAGAATGTCGACGAGTTTGTGTCACAGGGGGATCGCTATGAAGACCATCTATGTGAGTATCGATGTTTTCTATAACGTCAGTGCACTCACAATCCACCTCCAGCATTCCGTGCTCCATCATGTGTGGTCAGGGTCTATTTCACAGATCGAGTGGCGCGAGAGGCTCGACGCGTGCGGGCAATCAAGTTGGACGAGACATATTGCTCAGAAGAACGTCTCAAATGCTCAGACTGGGCGATGATAGATCGACTCGCGATGGCTCTTCCGTCACTCGAAACGCTTCTCGTCTGGTTCCCCCTTCGTGATGACCTATTGCTGTTCCACAACAAGGTCGTGATTCAGAAGATGCCCAATTTCTCCGTCTCAAGCAAGCTTAAGTACGCTCTTGGGTCGAGAAAAGAAAAGGACTACATGTACACACCTGTTGCGTGCTGTAGAGACAAGGTCCACAACATCGGTGAGTCTTCCCTTGTCTGCATAGGTCTTCGAGCTGAATGCCAGATACGTAGGTCCTCCCGTGTATAGCATACGGGAGCTGCTTTAACTCCATTGCATCACGCAAAAGACACAACCCATTCGCCAGTGGTGCTGAGTCCTAGCTACCCTCGGCAGAACAGTCGCTTCTCGCACCCGTCCTGAACGGCATAGCCCTTCCTTCGTATATACCCTCCTGAGTGTTACTCCTTCACCACTTTCCACCTGTTTGTTGGCAGGGGCGCCTTAGACATGGCTTTGCATTTCTATTCTGATCAAACATCGACTCAGACATCGCAGGCTAATGCACTCACAGACTCACCTCGAGGTCCTTTGGAATCTGCAGTGCAGACGAATGCGCAAGGATAGCAACGTGGCTCTCATTCTTGCACGCGAGATATAATGCAGGGGGCGCACCGAAGCAGTATTCCATCATGCCAAATCTCGCCGCGCAGGCCTCCTTGGACCTTCAATGCTGTGCGGCCTTGTCGAAGACAGGCTGCCAGGGCCCTAGACCGTGCGCAGTCTGCCACTTCTGCCTGTCGAACGCGGAGTCATTGAAGTCAACGATCCAGTCGCTGTCGACAATGTCTGGCATGATGATCTTGATGCCATTCCTGGTGAGGTCGCCAACGAGGAGCTGTTAGAGGAACACTTTCGTCAGCGTCTGTACAGCGCTGGGGGTTGAAAATGGCGGGGTACTTGCGCGGTTGTTGATGATTGCAATGCCAAAGACGTCTGTGAGGAGGGGAATTACTTTGCCCTTGGGGTTGTCTCCCTTCGGAGTCGCAACGTAGCAGTCGATGCCGCCATTGTTCTCCGTTGATCCTCGATACAAGGTCGGCACCGAAAGTTTTGCGCAGTGGACAACTCGATGGATACTGAGATGACATTCACATCGTCTGTATAACATGTACGTGAATAGAGCGGTCCTTGTTCAATAAACGTCGAGTTCAGCTTGCACATATGGACATTGAAGAAGTCCGGTCCTTTGTGGCAGTCCCTGCGCTGGCAGTAAATCACAATCTGACAAAGATGGTCGTAAATGAACGAGCTGGGAGCTGTGTGTTTCTGAGAGTGCGTTGAAGTCGTTGGAACGAGTAGACTGGTTGCATGTTTTGATGACCGGGCCGCTGTGGGCATCGGAGAGAGGTGAGTCAAGCGCCAGATCAGATCAACTCGTTTGATTGTGATAAGATCTTACCTGCTCCGAGTCCCTTTCTATCTCTCGACGTCGACCTTGCTCATCTGTCCGACTGCGAATGTCGTCCTCGGAAGGTTTACTTCTCTGCCTGCATGACCGGCTTTCAGTTGTGTTCATTTGTTCCCTCATCACATAACACCTTATCTAGTAAGCTCGAGTCCGCCCACCGCCAGGGATCCCTCTCCTGCCTCCATGGTAGGACCGCACCTTCCAGACAGTCTTGACCTACGTGCGCTGAAAGGCTTTGAATATTCTGTGCTCAAGATTCCTGGCGCGAGGGGATATAATGATAGTCCGAGTGGTAACACTCGGTATCATTTGTGCGAGGTGAGTATATGTGAATGATGCCGATTCATCCGTTACTTATCTGTGGATCACTGTATCATTTCTGTATATCATTCGTGTGCTGAATCCGTTTCAATTAGCAAGTCTTCGAGTGCTTCTCCAGATCGCATTTGGAGCACACTTCTCTAAACTTCTCCCCACTTTTGAGTGACGTTAACTCACCCGCACCGTCTCACATGGTCTACAGCAGGTACAATGATAGCTGCGTAAAGTTGGAACCACTTGCCGTGTGAGGTTCATAAATTTTATCGTTAGTATCTTCAGCTTATCCGGTATCGGCGGGATCTTCTGGATGTCGCCGAAGCCTGAGAATCAGTTCACATTGAGGTGTCGAGCCGTGTGGGTCCTGCAAGATTATTATCTCATCGATTCGACGCACCGCGACATGGCTGCAAGGTCACACCACACCGGTATTCGACTTCAAAGGCCATGGATTGTCGACTGCAGCTCGATTTTCTCAACATGCAACGGTTCACTGCCAAAGAACACTGCAACCTGTTCGCAATCCCCTTTCTCACGTGCATAGTACGATCTTCGCAATATTAACTTGTTCATACACCTCCTGCCCTTTTTTTATTCAGCGCGCATTTATCTGCATCGAGCGCAATACTGTTCTGTGAACAGAGACATGTATTATGTATCACAGTGATAGTCATTGACGTTCTGGAATCACATACCTTAAAAGGTGTCTGACATCTAACTTCCCTAGCTTCTCCACGGTGCTTTTTGTGAACGGGGCGTCGCAACGCATGCATTTCTTGTATGCAGATTCTGGATTTACAGAGTCACTGGTGAGCATTGGTATTTTCCGTCGTAGTTCAGCACTTTACTTAGGCTCTAACAGTTATCTGGCAGTCTGAGTCGTTCATGGTGTGTAGATCAGGAGCCTCAACCGGGCTTCCTGTCGCCTGAAGATGCAGAAGGTGAAGAAGACACTGGACTGACGGCGAGTATAATTTATCCTTCTGGTCAGTTATCAGTTGATCACCAATGTGGGCGTGCCTATCTGGCCCACAGGTCACCCAAATGTCCCGAACGGCAACGAAAAGGATTCACACCATGCAGTTCCCGCCGTATCAGCACGCTTGGTAGAGCCCTATGGAGATTGTTGTTGGCATCTGCTGCACGATTGTATCATCTCCCCCAGTGATTGCAATCAACTGCTCGTTGCCTTCTCATCCCGGTGCTCTCGCTACATCGAAGTCACAAAGTCATGGTGCCTGACCATTATAGTCCGTCATCTATGGAGGGCACAACCTGATTTGTTCGCCTTTCGCTGTCATGGTCGCTATATGATCACCTCGCCAGGGGTCTGCCTCAGATAGGCGCAGTGGGCCATGGTCGTAGCCTATGAGGTCCTACGTACTTTGCCGTCTCCTGCAGAGTCGTCTAGCAATCTCTCGAATATCTTGCCGCGCAAGAACCCCTTGCGATGGGAGAAGTGTTCTGTTTGGTTGGGCAACGTTCCTGGTACGCTGACGCCGGCACAGCTTCTTGACCTATCGTCCCAGCGCATCTGCGACCATCTCACATTCACGTCGCGTTTCTCCTTGTGGCTCGGACGTGGCTGTCGACCTTGTTCTTGCGGCGGTCCTTATCGCAGGAGCTCCATAGGATCTCAACTCAGCCTTGTGCATTCTTCCAAATCTCGGGAAACAGTTACACTGTGCGCCCCCATCTGTCATTTACGCCGCGCGCCGTCCTGGTATCGCACAGCATGGGGCCTTTGTTCATAGCAACCGGGCCTCGTTATCAGAGGTGGTTGTTATGTGCGTGTTGTCTCGAGCAACGTTCGTCTTGCTGTGGTGGGTTTCGCAGACTGGGTATCGACTTTGCCGTCACATCCCGTCTCTTTCATTTGCGTACTCATCGTCGACAGCAAAAAAACCACCAGGAAATGTGCGTTTACTATTACGGCCTGAAAAATGGCATCTCATCTCTGGCACATGTCTCGGTCCATCACTGTCGTGCCTGACAGCACTCGGCAGTGTACAATATGATAAGGTTCGGTGGGGTGTTGTATACAGGTCCCATGAATGTTCGCTCGTGCATCAGTGAGGCGTTCTTCACAGCATTTATATACCTATCATTGATAGTATTTACAGGTTCCCTCACGTTTGGACTTACCCTCATTCACCGCATAATCGACCACAGGATCGATCCATACTAGTCTTGACATCGTCCTCGCTCTCAATTCACAATGAAGCTGGAAGCGTACGATCCGTTTTGGTGGCGACTCCAGGCGATTCGAACGTCAGAGTCATCTGTGAATATCGAAGTGCCGAGGAACTGGAGGTTGTGGAGTGGATGGTGTCCTCGTCGGTGGGCAGGACGTCAGTGGGAAGAATGGCCGGACTCGATGGACGACAAAGGCTTTGACGAGGCTACCGCATTCCCTGCACTCAAACCCGACGAGACGGTTTTCCACGTTGAACTTACGGGCTACATGCGCAACCAGCGTGGATGGTACCACATCAAGCCCTGGCCACCACATTCGTCACCCACAGTGGCTGATGGATGGGAACGTAACGCGACAGGAGCAGATGTTCCGGTCGAACTCTTTGACATTCTCCTCAAGTACATTCGTCTCGACAAGGCACATTACGATGATGATGGCGGCATTCTCATGGATAAGCGGGAACTTGGATTGATCAGTCTTGTCTGCCCACGATGGTTACGCATCCTTCGACCCCTCATCTTCAGCAGGATCACCTTACGAAGCGGCGAGGATGCCTGTACTCTTCTATCATTGCTCCACCATCCTCACAGTTCCATCGCGCCCTATATTGAGACTGTCGTACTTTCACAGTCGCTGACTCCGTATCCGTACCTTCCGTGGCTTCACAGAACCCACGTGTTCGACCAGATTGTGGGGGCTTTGAAGACAGAGCCCTTTGACCATCGGTTGAAGATGGTTTTCTGTGGGCCAGCACCTACCGGGAAGTTCACGAAAGGCGTCTGCGAGATGCTCCCAAGATCGGTTCCTTGGGCCTTCATAGGTATAACGTACCTTAAACTCACAGACTTGCACTTCAAGAAGCTGGGAGACCTCATGCGGATACTGAAGGAATTACCTTCGTTAGACGAGTTCTTTTGTTGTAATGTGACATGGGAGGATTCATCATCCGAAGAGTTGCCGCCAACATCACACTACCTTAACGGGCAGACTGATACGGCGGTATTGTACGAGCTGCGTGGATCCACAGACAACAGGGCCGTCTTTTGGTTCGCGGCGCTTCTTGCACCGCGATGGCGGGACCGTTTGGACCAAAATGACGCGCACCAGATCTGTCGTATTGCTTCTGCTCTTTGGCAGCATGTCGACATAACAAAATTGGGAGGCCTGGTGGCAACTCGCCGCAAAGACCAGATGTGTGAGTGTTGATGTTTGCTATGACGTCGCTCCACTCACAATTCATGTCTAGCTATCGAGGCTAAATCACTTGATGTCGATGTGTATTTCAAGGATCCGGTGGCGCGACAGCCTCGACGCGTGCAGGCGATCGCGTTGGATGTGAGAGGTTACTCGGAAGAAGCACTCAAATACTGCGACTGGGAGGCGTTCGATCTCCTCACGATGGCTTTTCCGTTAGATAGACCCCTTATCGTCTATTCCTATTCTCATGCTCACTTACTCTGGTTCCACAAAAAGGTCGTGATTGAAAAGATACCCAGATCCCACAACTCAAGCAAGGTTAAGTACGCTCTCTATCCGTCTCAGGGACAGGATTCAGATAGCATGTACACACCTGTTGCGTGCTCTGGAGACAGGGTCCGCGCCATCGGTGAGTCTTCCCTTGTATGCATAGGTCTTCGAAGTTAACGCCAGATATGTAGGTCCTCCCGTGGATGACATACGAGAACTGTTCTAACTCAATCATATTGCGCACAAGACACAGCCCATTCCTCTAGGAGGGGTCCTTGCCGCCTTCAGTGGAACAGTCGCTTCCAGCATCTGTCTCGAGCTCCATGGCCCCTTTCTTTGTATATGCTCCCCTGAACTTTACCTCTTCTCTACTTTCCGCGCTATGCTGGCTATATGCACAATCATTCAATCCCCTAGATCATATATCAAGGACAGCGCAGCAGGCTTGGGCAGCCTGTACAGTAAACTTCGACATCATGTTGCACCTCTGCAGCAGCTTTACAGATGAATCGCCGCAGCCCGCAGGGCGGTGTGGATCCGCTGGAGGGTGGAATCGGAGAGGAGCGTGGGTGGAATACAGCCTCGGACTTTGTTATTGAGGTTCTTAGACTGTTTCGGACGTTATTCAGGTTGTTTTGTCTTCGTTTACTACCCTCTCATCACCGCCATGATACTTATGGTGATCTCGCACACCAGAAATGCCGCTCATTAGAGTTGTAGACCTGTATCAACAATGTCATCCACGCGACTCGTATGCAACAACATAGTGGAGACAATGTGTCCGCAACTTGAACTGAGAACGACAGGGCCGGCGCCGCCATTGGAGACTTGTGTGAGTCTGGCTCAACCTGTCGCGCATAGAATGTGAGCCAATGCGACGCGGGGGAAGGATGTGAACATTTACTGTACACCGCTGCACTTTTACAATGAGGCTGTCGACGACGAGCGGGTAGTGCATCGTGTGAATGCTCAAGCCGATGCCGGTGCTGCTGAGGTCAACAGTAAGGCCGAGCTCCTTCAACCACATGCTATCGAGGTCAGTGGCAGAGAGTGTGGGACTAGAAATACGTTACTGAATGCATCAAGAAAAATTATGTAGCGCACTGAAGATGCGTATGACTGGGACTGAGTTTGAAAGCTCTCATATGTTGTACTTAGCACTGGCAGGCTTGCAGGGATTCAGTCAATTCAGCGGAGGTCACCGGTCTTCAAGATCGCACCGAACGCATCAAGCTGATCAAGAAGAAATTTCAGCAATAGTTACGTGTGTGCAGTCGAGGGCAACGGTCGTCATTATGAACGCTAGAAGGAGCCTCGTCGGACGGTTGGAATCATGGTAGAGTCAACGCAGCTCGGATTCGCCCGCTGCATGGTCGACGCCACAAAGCAGATCCAACTCCCGATTTATTCAACTTGGGCGTCTTTCTCAGGCAACGCGTCGCTCGAACGTCCACGTCGACGACGACTTGTCTGCCTACTCATTCTCTGTACTCTTACGGATTTTCATCGCATGCCACCCACTCTGCCAACACCTTTTGACTCCATGCAGCTCGATATCTAATCAGACTCTCGGCCCACCAGGATCCTGCCCTTCCCTCTACGCTGTCTCCTGTAGCATGCTCTTCAGCCGCATGTCTCGCCCTCCACATGCTTTAAGGACGTGTAGCATGCCGATTTTGCGATCTCTGGGTGCGAGTGAGTGGCAAGTGTTGTTGATGGGAGGTTCAGTCCATGATAGGTGCGTATACGTGAGCAGTGTCGTGCTGTGCGTGCCTTACCTTGCCACCAGCATGTCGTGCACGCTCATCGCCTGGATTTCGCGCCGCTTTCCCTAAGATTTTTTGAAACAACGTCCTTATATGAAAGGACACTCGCGGATCAACGCCAAAATGCACTTCTCCCCTCTTTCGAACGTCAGCTCATAGTGCCTCGCTCGACAGTCCATCGTACTTTTGCCGGTCAATACCGTATACTACAATCGCTGGCTGAACGCTCCCAGTATGTTGAAATCCTGACACAGCACCATATTTCGTCGCCTGTAGCAATCGTGGTGACAGTGACGATGTGCCCAGTGGAAAGCGCTTGGAATCCCTCGATCCTATTACTACAATGTCGATTCCATTCGCGTACTCCACAAAACCAGAATAAGACCAGTGTATGTGCTTGTGGGCCCGCGGGGCTTTCGTTGTCATGGATAGACCCGAGCCATACGCTTCGAGCCACTCCCGCCAAGATACAACAAGTCCACTGGTTACTCCGCAGCCAAGCTGATAGAAATCCTGCGTGGGACATCGTACGCTGCGACAGCGCTTGCGCGATGGTGCGTACTGCGCGTATTGGATGCATTGTCGGTCTCACTGCTGGTACAGGTCCTGCGCACTTCTGCTCGTTTGACCTCCGTCATCGATCAACCGTGCCAGCTATTGCGGTATTTGGTCCATCTCAGTGCAATACTCTGCACAGCATCTAAAACACGCCTCATCTATGTCCGCGCTTTTCGAGGCTGCTCACATCTACATGACCTCTTGATGTTGGAAGTCCTCGTTGAATGTGGATATATCCCGGGTACAGTTATGCCACCATATCCCCTACAGAACTACAACTCGGCAATGCTCCCGTGGCCCATCGCATGGTTACTCCTGCTGCACTGGATAACGATCAACCGAGGGGCGTCTTCGTGGGCCGTGCGTCGTATTGACAGTTTCCAATTGCATCCTGGCTCTCGCGTACTTGGCACTGTCGACAACATCTTGAAATGTTACGAATGCAAGTTTGCTAGTTAGCTCAGCGGGAAAACACCCTAGCCCCATGTGCGTAACCATCATAGCCAGTGGTACAGCCATTCCTCTCCCTGCTCTACCGCATGACGGGATGCTGTGCACAGGCCGCCCGGCTGTTCACACAGCAACCGTATCTATCGATGACATATCACCGATAGTATTTACACCTTCTCTCACCCTTGGCCTCACCCTCCTACGCTTCCTGATCGACCTCTACTTCGAACCCTAGCCTTATCGTTGTTCCTGCCTTCAACTTATAATGCGATTGGTAGTGACTGATGCAAATCGACTTCAGGTCATTCAAACGTCGGAGTCGTCTGTGAATATCGAGGTTCCGTGGAACTGGAGGTTGTGGAGTGGGTGGTGCCCTTATCGGTGGGAAGTATTCATGGATCCAGTGGACGGCACAGACGTTGACGGCGCCACCGCATTCCCGATGCTCAAACCCGACGAGACGATCTTCCACGTCGGCCTTCCGGACTACACGCGCAACCAGCGCGGATGGTACCACGTCAAGCGCTGGCCGCCACGTTCGCCGCTGGCTGACGGATATGAACACGGCGTAACGGGAGCAGATGTTCTGGTCAAACTCTATGACATGATCCTCAAGTACATTGATCTCGAGGATGAAAGTCGCATGGGAAACGGTGCCATTCACATGAGCAAGCGGGAGGTTGGATTGATCAGTCTTGTCTGCCGACATTGGGCTCGTACTCTTCAACCGCTCATCTTCCTCACGGTCACCCTCCGAAGCAGCGAAGATCCGCGCACTCTTCTATCATTCCTCCGCCACCCTCACAGTTCCATCGCGCACTATATTGGTACGGTCGTACTCTCACAGTCGCTGGCTCAGCATCCATATGTGCCATGGATTCACAATGACTCGGTGCTCAGCCTGGTTATGGGAGCCTTGAGGTGGAACGGCCACCAGTCTCCCCTATTGCAGGTAGACCTCTGTGGGCCACTACCCACCGGGAAGTCCACGAAGGGCGTCTGCGAGATGCTTCCAGGATTGATTCCATGGTCCTTCACAGGTGTAACCCGTCTTGAGCTCAAAGACTTGCACTTCAAGAAGCTGGGAGACCTCGTGCGGATACCGAGAGAATTACCCTCGTTGCGGAGCTTCACGTGCCGGAATGTAACATGGGAGGATCCACTTTCCGAAGAGTTGCCACCACCGTCATCGTATCTTAGCAGACGACAGACGAATGAGATAGCGTACTATCGTCTACGCGGATGTACAGACAACAGAGCTGCCTTTTGGTTCGCGGCGCTTCTTGCACCGAGGTGGCGGGACCGTCTGGAGCAGGGCGGCGCGCACCAGATCTGTCGTATTGCATCTGCTCTTTGGCGGCATGTCGACACAAGTAAATTGGAAGACCTGTCGGCAGTTCGCTACGAAGACCATCTATGTAAGTGTCGGCGTTTGTCACGACGTCACTTGACTCACAAGTTGCGTTCAGGGTTCCGCGCTCCGACAGGTTTGGTCAAGGTGTATTTCACGGATCAAGTCGCGCGACAGCCTCGACGAGTGCGGGGGGTCGAGCTGGACGTATCGTTTGTCAAAGAGGAAGATCTCGAATGCTCCGACTGGGCGACGGTTGATCGCTTCACGACGGCCCTCCCGTCGCTCGGAACCCTTCTCGTCTGCTCCAGCTATCGCGGTGACTTGCTCTTGTTCCACAAGAAGGTCGTAGTCCAGAGGATGCCCAGCTCCAACGGCTCAAGCAGGCTCAAGTACGCTCTTCGGTCGTATGAAGGACAGCGTGACATATGCACACCTGTTGCGTGCTGTGGAGACAAGATCCACGACATCGGTGAGTCCCCCTCCGAATGTGTAAAATTTTAAACTTAATAATGGGTATTATGTAGGCCGTCCTGTGGAGGACATAAGAGAACTATTCTAAATAGGCGGAACCATGCACGAGACGCAATCCATTACCCTCGGCGGCAGACGTGTAATAACCCCCACAAAGAAATGGCATCAAACAGTTGTTCCTGATACTATGGCTGGATAATTGTTCCTGCACACGTTCCGTTTCCCCGAAGGCGTCGTAGTTCCTGCAGTATGGAGGCAGGTGGCTGCCGTGCCAGGTCACCTGGAAAGAGCGTGTACGAGCGGTCACACTTTGGGATGCGGAAGTATAACGCAGGCTTGGAATGTAGTATTGGCATCACTGGACGCGGTCTCAAGGAGTGAGACAACTGCTCGACGGGTGAAAGCCATCCAAGTGATCTCGGAGTTATTGAGTTACCCGGTCTGGGTACATCTCACCATCTCGCCAAGGTTTTTCAAGCTTTACGGTGATATCACTCTGAGATCCCACGACTCAGGATTTGGCAGAGGCCAATAATACGCAAAATGGACACCGTTGAATCACGATCTCCTTGCGAGAATGGAGTGCATTGATGAGGTTGGAGAGGAGACAGTGAGAGGTATTTCGAAACATATAAGACCGCCACAAGCCCGAGCCTGTCGATCTCCTCCCAGTCAGAGCATACAAGCGTCTCCAATGATCTCAGGCCGAATTAAGAGTTCGACCGTGAAGGTGCAAATCAAGGTTCCAAGCGCACCGCGAGCGCCTGCCACCGACTGATGGCGGGTTACTTCCAAAATGGGACAATGCGCCGGGAACTAGGCGGTTTGCCGACAATTGCGAGGTCGTAGCCGTGCGTTCTAAAGACAGGGGAAAGCATTGATGCTAATAGCACCGATGCATCTGATTCTACCACACGATTTACTTCATATCCTGGAACGAAACCGTTCTCAAAACGTAGGTTAGACTCGATCGAAATTATGGTCAGCCGGACGTATAGAATAACAACGTTTGATTGTCAGCCGAGCTCAATGTTCTCATCATTCACCATAATCCCACCATCCCACCCATCCTGACGAACTGTAAGGCTTTTCAACGTTGACGCCCTTGACATCGGAGAAAATGTCAGACAGCATGCCTCGCGTTCCACGGCGGCACAGGAAGGATGACGATCCTAAGATGATCGGATTATGGAAGGTTGGCAGAACGATTGGGAAGGGAAGCTCTGGTACGAGGTCATATACCAATAAATACGAGACGCTCTCCTGAAGAGTCCTGTCTCTAGGTCGAGTAAGGATCGCACGGCACTCCAAGACCGGCCAGTACGCGGCAGTCAAGATCGTCTCGAAGCAGCTGATCCTCAACTCGCGGATGTCTCTACGTGATGTTGAGGGCGAGGCTGAACGAATCTTGCACGGCATCGAACGTGAGATCGTCATCATGAAACTCATCGAGCATCCCAACATCATGCGCTTATACGACGTCTGGGAGACATCCACCGAGCTCTTCCTCATTCTGGAGTACGTCGAGGGTGGCGAGCTCTTCGAATACCTCTGCAGCAAGGGCAAGCTTTCCACCAACGAAGCGCTTGATTACTTCCAGCAAATCATGACTGCCGTCCACTATTGCCACAGCTTTAATATCGCCCACCGCGACCTCAAGCCGGAGAACCTCCTCCTTGACGCCAACAAGAACATCAAGGTGGCTGACTTCGGAATGGCAGCCTGGCAGGGCAAGAGCGACATGCTGCAGACCGCGTGCGGAAGTCCCCACTATGCCGCACCCGAAGTGATTATGGGTCGTGCGTACAACGGCGCGTGCTCCGACGTGTGGTCATGCGGAGTCATCCTCTATGCTCTGCTCGCCGGACGTCTTCCCTTCGACGACGAGGACCTCGCCACGCTTCTGGAGAAGGTGAAAATCGGCAAATTCACCATGCCGAGCAGCGTGGATCCCCTCGCTCAAGACCTCATCCGTAAGATGCTAGAGAAGGACATATCCAAGCGCATCACCGTTGCTGAGGTCCTCGAGCATCCATTCTACACTTCTCAGCCTCCCAGGGTCCGATCGTACGATATCCCGGGTTTGGACGATATAGCTCGTCCCTTGACAGGCAAAGGCGACATCGAGCCAGATATTCTGGCAAATTTGCACACTCTATGGCCGGGCGTAGCAGATGAGCAGCTACTCGAGAACCTGACCAACAACAAGCAGACGTGGGAGAAGGGTGTCTACCATCTCCTCGTCCGCTATCGCACAAAGCACTTGGAGAACTACGATGACGAAGAGGAAGAGCGGTTGACGGCGGAGAAGCGGCAGGCGAAGCGCGCACGATCTAAGAAGAAATCGCGACGTGTAAAGATTGCTACGGAGGATCTCCCGCCACGCGCAGGGCCTCCCACACCAAGCCGCGCTCGCAGAGAGATGTCTTCAGACGAGAATGCGGGACCAAGCAGGCTGCGACAGATCACCGCAACCGGCTCTGACATATTT
>JANHOG010000490.1:0-15520 GCA_027627325.1 Phlebia brevispora
AGCCCTAGACGCTTGAGGGCCGTCTCCCATGCCAGGGCAGCACCAACCCTGTTGACCACTAAAGCCCTTGCAAGTTGTCGTGCAGCATCGGCGTCTGATTCCGGCGATGCTTCCGGAGGGTCGTCGATGGTCCCCAGATGAGCAGATGCCGCCGGAGCAGCAGGCGGCCACGTAAAGGGAGCAGCCGACGACTCAAAGATAGAAGTGACCGGTTGTGACACGGTCAAGAGAGGCCTATGCAGCGAGAAGAACTGATGAAGCTTGAGGTCGTGAGGATTAATTGGTGGGTGTACGGGGTATGGGGTGAAGTTGACACCGAGCGACTGTGATGGAGTCGCGGGTTTTGCTTCAGAGTTGATCGATGCTGGTGGCTGCGAAGCAGCCTCATCGACGGTAGGTCCTGACGAGGTTACCTCGCCATTGGCATTGGCAGTCGCCGCCTCGACTTTGCCCTTGCTCGCAGCTGAGGCCGAAGTTGGTGGTTTTGAGGAATTAAAATAACGACCTCCTCCGGGCTTGCTAAAGATTGAATACGCCCTCCGAGTGGCGGGTAGTGGCCCTCGAAGGATAGAGGAGAGTATGGCCATGAGCAAAGCAGCTCACGGTGAACGTTGTCGACAACCTGCTGAGCTCAGGCCAAGCGACTCGGTGCTGGTCGGCAACCTCCCGGCGTCTAAAGGAGACGCTCGTGAATATCCGTTGGCCTCGAAGAGTCGCGGGTCAGTGACTATGGGATCCTCCTTCATCCAATGAAAGAAAAGTAAAATCTCAATAAATTACTGAAACAAAGGTACTGCATAGATAGCTACAATGAGACTATCAGACCGCAAAAAAAACAGAAGAATACACGACCAATATCAGGGCTTCTTGACTGCCCACGCAAAACTCCATCGGCTATACAGACGAACTCTGAGCTCTTGTAGTTCCATACCAGCCTCGTGCTGCATTTTCTCAACGCTCTCCGGTAAATATCCTTCACTGGTATAGAAGACACGTCAGAATGCTAGAATTTGAATTCTCTCTCACGCCGGGAAGATTTTCATACCTCATGAGCAACGGTCCCATTCCAGAAATGAATGCGAGACAGTTTGTCCGCAGCATATCGGCGAGTATCTTCTCCCTTTCGTTGGCTGCTTCTCTGTTAGAGCCATGTGGTCGGGCACGATCCGTGTATGATCTCTCACCATAGATCCACGGCCCGATGGGTACGAACACTTTGTGCCAACCCACGTCCGTAAGGGAGTCAATGGCTCTCAGCCAGGTTGGACTCATGGATGGCGCATCCGGGCTACCGCCTCTATTTTTCATGGCATTATACGCTGCGAAAAAAATACGATGTGTCCAAGACGGGTTTGGCTCGGAGAAAGATATTGGTCTTTTCTGCTCATCGTACAACTGCATTTCCCCGTCACCTAAGAGAAGAACGCCTGAAGGACGCAGCGACTGTGCGAGCTCGTTGAGGAGACCGGGAAAGTCCCGAATCTATGACACGGTGAATTTGACATCGTACTAGGAGTAAATGGTACGTACCCCAACATCCACTGCTCTTGCTTGAATAACGTCAAATCTTCCCCGGTAATGGGGGAAACCGAGATTTGCCTGAGGAGTAGTTATAGCGTACTTCGCAATTCAAACGAAGCGCGGGACGTACGTCGTCTATTTCAAACCTGCCACCATAAGCACAAGATGTCAGTCACATAGAAACGCGATGGTAACTGGTAGATTTGTATGTACCGGCAATTAGCAGGTACGTCGCTGCATGTGTGTATCAGCGTCGTATTGGTCCAGATCTGACTCCACTCGGACCGCTTACCCTAGGATTCGAGGCGGCACTAAGTCGATCCCTACGACTTCGCAATGTGGAAACTCCCGTGCCATATCGATGGCCCTAAAAAGACATCCGCAAGTTAAAAGACAGAGAGCGGCGCCAGGGATCTACCGACCAGCTTCCGCTTCCCGTTCCGACGTCCAGGATAGCTGGAGTCGTTCCACGGCGAGGCCGTAATGCCCAGCGCACTAGAGGCACTGCGGGGTACAAAGCCCCTAGCATGATGGTGTATATCCGATGTTGCAAGTCTAGTCGACGATGCTCGTCATCATCCTACGCGCTCAAGTGCGCTGTTAGTGTATTATATCGGATTAACGAATAGATCCTCGCACCGCTGGCAGTAGGTATGTCTGTGGTAAAATATGAGTGATAATGGCTAAAACAGACGCAGTGTCAGTGCAACTCACGTCGTTATAGCTGTTGACGACACGACCATACAGCTCTCGGAGCTACGGTTGATTTGTCCGTACATCAGAGATCGAGAATGAGGTCTAGAGTCACAGGGATTACTCACCATGTGTCGCTCATCTACTGACGGGTTAAATGAATATAATGACGGCGCTGGGCTACCAGAGAGGTCCTCCAGGACTCCCTCTTCGATATCCTCTGAAGCCATGGTGTAGTGAGTGGCAAAAGTGCAGAGAGAGGGGTCTTATATACCTTTCGTTCTGTGCCGCAGCTCAATCATAATTTTATTTCAGCACAAACCTACCGGATGCAATGGACCTCAATGCACGCAGTCAGCCCCAGTGGATAGGGAGGAGAGAAGGGGCGCAAGCGCTACATGCCCATACTCAAGAACAGAGCTTTCGCGGAGTTTACGGTCAATATGGCAACTCACGGGTACACGAGCACATTTCCGGGTAGCCGTTACAGGAACGCCGCAGCAGTTCTCTTCGCTTCGAGCCGTACTTAGAGATAAGAGACCACGCAGTATCTGAGCACGATGGCATTGCATCTCGTCACGGTTGTGCGCCTGTAGTAGTCCGCGTTCTTATCGAAGCCTCGTTTCGTACGCGACGCGATCACATTAATCACACTAAAGAGTCCTGAGATCAAAAGGCGCGTTCGAACGGGCACATTTGCTCACCTGCTGTTGGCTAATATTGACAGTTGCAGCATGGTCAGCGTGGGCTGACCTGAAGCACTTTTGAGCTGGAATCTTCTGCACGTCAATCTTTACGCGATCCTTCTATTCGTAGCATCAATAACTAGTGATCAATATAAGGCTACGTGCAAGAGCCTCGTTGGCCTTGGAACAGGTAGGTGAAGGACTGCAGGCATTCGAACACTCTGTCACACTCGGCTACAGTTTTCAAAATCAATTGGAGGGCTTCAATTGGACGTTCTTGAACCGATCAACAAAAGGTGCCGAGATCTCGGTAAGACCCTTATTCTATCCAGTTAAGTGTTTATTAACCCACTTATCAAATAAACCGGTGGCGATAATTGACAAGCACAAAGCCTCTTCGTTCTCAACATCCAACGCCCAATCAATTTCTCTTCGACGCCATGTCTGGTATATGCAGAGCGCGTTTGGCAGAGGAACGGAAGCAATGGAGAAAGGATCATCCATTCGTACGCACGGCTTTTGTCCACGATGCGCATTTCGGCTGAAGATCCATTTCCAGGGATTCTATGCGAAACCCACCAAAGCCACAGATGGCTCAATGAACCTGCTGGAATGGGAGGTTGGGATTCCAGGAAAAGCTGGCGTACGTTCTCACAATTGTTCGGTCCACTTGGCGTGTAACACTGAACGCATGGGCCACAGACACCATGGGAAGGTGGGGTCTATAAGCTCATGATGATATTCCCTGAAGGTGAGTACTGCACCGCTTCGACATATGCATCCATGGGACCTCACTCGTCGTAAGACTATCCTTCCAAACCCCCAAAATGTGAGTCAGCGCATTGCAACCGTTGTTCTAAGAATACTGAGCCCTACCAGGCAAGTTCACGCCGCCGTTATTCCACCCCAACGTGTATCCATCTGGGACTGTGTGCCTGTCTATCCTGGACGAGGAGAAGTCCTGGAAGCCTGCGATCACCATCAAACAGGTGTGTCCATATTCTCTCCCTCCTTCGTGTGCTGACTCAAAACTTACGTTTCCAGGTCCTTCTCGGTATACAGGAACTGCTCAACGATCCTAACGTTAATGACCCCGCTCAGAGCGACGCGTACACGATGTTCAAGTCAGTTCTAGTTTTTACCACATTTTCTCATCGTACTTACTATAGCGTGGCGCGTCAGGAACGACAAGCAAGCTTACGAGTACGTAGATCGTTCTATCGACGTGATCCAGACTAACATCTACGCGTAGACGAAGGGTACGACAGCAAGCTCGCGAGAACATACCCAAGTAGACCAGTATGTGATGACTATGTATACTGATTATTTCTATCTTTTTCTGTATTTTGGTCGATGTTGTTCAAGCTATTTTTTCTCGCTTTCATTGCTTTCGGTGACTCAGATAACTTTATTTGTTGCTGTACTAGTTGGAGGTCGTGCTCTTTGAGCGAGTTGAAGGGGCTCGCGTACAATGGGTACTCGGGGTGCGTCAGCGCATGGCAATCAAAGAAAGTTATTCACATTGTATTCAGACTGCCTTGTAAAGATCCACCAATCAGTACATGAGCTTGTCGATAGACCTCTTGATCGTCTGGATCAAGCTTGAGAGTTCCTTGTTCTCGTTGGTCGTGATGCTCGCGGCAATAACGGGTCTGGAAACCCCACAAGCTCTCCCGAGCGCAGCCTTCGATGCGACGAAGATGTAGGAAACGTTCTGCAAATGGCAGGCAATTAGTATGAATATACCAGAAACTTCTCAACGGCGCACCTTCTCTTCACACAGCAGAGGAAGATGAAGAAGAATCTCCAATGGCTCCGTGTCTGCTGTCAAGATGATGATCTCTGCGATACCACGGTTGAGAGTCTTCGTAGCTACAGAATGGTATGAAGCGTGAACTCGCGGAACGCTGGGAGAGTATAGCAACGACGCGAACCTTCGTTTGCGCCCTTTTTCAATTGCTTGTATTGGGAAGCCTTCTCAACCAGATCAAGAATCTGAAATGCAATAGAGTCTTCATAAGAGCCCTCAAATCCGAAAGAGCATGTCACATACCTGATCATTGAGCTCAGCGGGAGCAAGAGGCCACGCCTTCGGACGAGAAGATGGGTCTGCCATGTCGATTTTGAACTAATGCGACCTCACGGTTATAGATCCTTGGTCGGCTGGGCTAATGAACGGTCTCCCAAGACAGTTTGGAAAACTTGGCAGAAAAGAAGTTTAGGCGCCTGCCTGCTGCTCGACTTTCCGAGCGCCTGCTCGGTGACCGGCATCCCGGCAACGCACGCGCTTGCAATTCCGCGTTACGCGCCGTTCGCACTATGCCTCCGCCACAACCGCGTCGCACCCTGCCAAAGGTCAAATTTGCGTGTTCTGTACACTACCGAAAGAGTCCTGAAAAATCTCGGTCGTCGTTGTGCGCAATTTTGCACAGCTGACCCTTACACTTGACGTGTGTATTTTTGGTGAGCTTGCCTCCTCGTGCGTGTTCCTTCTTCTGCGGACTTACTGAGCCACCGAAGCCAAAGGCAGTTCGTGATGCGTGTTCGCCTGCGCTCCAAAGCTTCTCGGGGAACAATCACGGTAATATACTTATGTTTCTGCAGATTAACGTGCCACTGCATTGCGACCTTATCGCCTACTGTGGCGTGCTGCAGTGCGATCTTTGTCCGAGGTTCAAGTTTAGGGACTCGGTCTGCCTCCAGATGTTCTTCCCCGCTCGCCTGAACCGCGGTAGAAGTCAGGATGCATTACCCCGCAGTGCTCGCAAAGCTACTGATCCAAACTTGAGACAATGGTATAAAACGACTAGTACTAGCAGCAACGGTACTCAGAGTCACAGCTCGAACAACGAAAATGGCGATTTTCAAGGCCCTGCTTGCTACATTAGCGGCTGCTGGAGTCGGTACTGTATATTCTCTGACTTATTTCTTTCGCTGGCTTGACTCACCAATCCGCAGTTCTGGCCCAATCAGCTTCGCAGTACTGCGATTCCATTAGTGGTATCTGCTTTCAAGGATACACGGTAACGCTTCCAGACTATAGTTTTTCGTCCGTCTAACGGCAAGAATGTAGGACCCCGAGTTGGATGTCACCGTTGGCTTTGTATTCCCGCCCGTCAGCACCCCGCCCTCCGATGAATTTATCATCCAATTGGTGGCACCCGTGACCAACGGCTACACCGGTCTTAGTCTCGCAGGCACCATGGCAGACAGTCTCCTCTTTACACTGTGGCCTTACGACAACGAGATTATCCTTGGACCTCGCTGGACTTCGTGAGTAGCACATTGTGAATATGTGTGTCTTCCTCAATAAAGCGACCCGCAGCGGCTATGTCTTGCCTTTGGCGTACGAAGGCCCTACGCTCACACTCCTGCCAAGCTCTTCGGTCAACAACACTTATATTACCGCCACATTCCGGTGCCAGGTGCGATATATTCACAGAGCTCGTTCGTTCTGGAGCTCATTTATCTTCAAATTAGAACTGCACTGTGTGGGAGGACGGCTCAATGGGTTCAGGAGATCTCACTTCCTTCACCGTAATTGCATACGTCGTCGCCACTACCACCGAACCCTCCGACCCCGCGGACGTCGACTCTGTCATTCAAGAACACGACGACTTCGACTTCTTTGGCTTGGACCTGTCCCAAGTGCACGATCCCAACTACAACTCTTACATCAATGCAGGGTCCTCGTCGTCTGCTGCCCCGCCTACATCCACCGCCGCACCCACGTCCACGGTCCACAGTTCCTCGTCTACGGTGCTCTCTACCACATCTGCTGCTCCTGTGGCTACGCAGACCGAAGTGAGTCGTGCCATCATATTGTTATGGCCTCTTGCTGATTTCTTGACGTTCTACAGTGGGGTCAGGTAAGCAGAACGTTCGTGCGAATTGACAAGCTGCTGAGCATCTGCTATTTTGTAGTGCGGTGGACAAGGGTGGGCTGGTCCTACTGTCTGTGCCTCTGGTCTCACGTGCGTCGCGGTTTCCCCGCCGTACTACAGCCAGTGCCAGGCTTGATCGGAAGGGGGATAGATTCTCAGTGCAGTGTATTAGACACCGCTTACTCCTTTTCATTTCATGGAATGAACTTTCACTTGTCAGTGTCTACTCGGACATTTTTCAGAGAACTCGGGCCCGCGTTTTGTGAATATGGTGAGTTGCCCGAAGCGGCATGCGTTTGAGCTGCGATCTGGGAGGATCTGAGCCGCGTTTCGCGGCCTCGGCTGCGTCGGTCTGGCATTTTGCTGTGCTTTCTGGTTCTCGCATCTCATCTGCTCGGCCCCCTCACCACAAATGTATGGAAGTTGTGTAGACCGTAGCCTTCAAGAGAGGCTCCGGAGTGCTTGACCTCGGATAGTCAATTAGCGTTCCACTTGAACCGAGCACTCATCTTCATACGTCAAATGGCTGACGCGCAACTGCCCATCCTCAACGTCCACACGCCCACCCAGTCCTTCGCCATTGTGTACTCCCGTGAGTCTAGGGGTATAGCTCCGAGATCGAGTGGGTGCTCATAAGCCTAAATGACAGATGCTGAGGACTCGTTGGAGACTCTCTATGATAAGCTTAGCATTAAGACCAGAGTGGAGTTCAGGGGACAGCGGGTGCAACCAGGTTGGGTCAAATATTCTTGGAACGATTCAATATGGAATCTGGACGATGGTGGGTCCCGACGCCGGCTGTCCCGATTAATATGGCTGACACTATGCAGAATCGGACTACACAATCTTTGTGTGGAGACTGAAATCCGTCGTCCCTGGGAGAGACACAGTTCCAGTGCTGCACGTACGAAACCCTGAACAATCACTCCCACTCCCCCCTGAATACCAGAACCCGTCATTCTACATGTTCAAGCCAAAGCCCCTGCCCCCAACGCCCCCTCACTCCGGCTCAAATGGAGACCAACGCTCTACGAAGAGCAGCCGGTCACGGAAGACCCAGAAGGCTGACTCTTCTGAAGAGTACATACCCCAGTTCAAGAAGGAATTTGAGAAATTCCACAATGAGAATGGGGTGAGGACTATCATGGGAGACATAGGCCCCGTTCAGAACGGTGAGTGTGCACTGCTTTGGTTGCGGTCGTCCATTCACACGGTGAGATGGCAGTTCGTATGCTTTTGAAGAATGGATATCGACATGTATACATGTCCCGCAAATTTGCCCTGCGACATGGATTCATCCCGCCAGATGCCGCGCCCGGACATTATGGGTACGGCGGACTCGTCAAGTAAGTCTCACATCCAGCGGGCTGTTGCGCGAAGCTCACAGCCTTGCCAAATGTAGTCTTGGAAATTGGCCAATCAAGGTCGGGCGGACCAAGACCACGCACACCGTGTTCTTGTCAGAAGAGGCGCACTTTGACGTTGTCTTGGGACGTTCGTTCTGGGAGGCTCGTCAAATCAAGGTTGACCCCCTCGATCCCACGGACGTCGTATGCGGCGATACAGGGGAAAAGATTGATTGCGAGTTGGTTATTTTGAAGGACGGTAAAGGCAATATTGTCACGGTCACCTAACGAACAGAGAAAGACATTTATGATTTATGAGTTTGGGCTCGCACTGTACCGATATCACTGGACATTCATTCATACATGTTTACATTTGCTCTCATCTCTTGATAAAACATAGCCCTGTAATATGCTCGTTCGGTAGTTACGATGTGTTGTAATAATATGCTGTATGATACCCAAAGCTGCTCTTCAGCGGAAGGCCTACAATAGGTCGGTTTACGTAGACGCCGAACGAGCGTGGACGCGTCGTAATCTGGCCGCGTCACCTCTCACTTGCTTGTCTGCTACATCCATCACAAACGCTTTGCGCTTCGCGCTTTATCCCTCACCATGAACACGTTCGTAAACAGGTTTGCAACCAACAGCGCTGAAGCAGAGATACGGAGAGCACGAGAGGTTTTGGGGGAAGACGAGGATGGCTCAGAAGCCATGTGGGGTTCACAAGCAGGCTTCGGCCCACTAGCCACGGGTGTCCCCAGGTTCAACATCCCAGCAGTAGCGGATGTATGTTCTCATTATTCTGTATTGTACTCGAAATGAGGTTGACTTAGGGTTTTGTCTCTTAGCCCTCCGCGTTTTTGAGGTTGCACACAGATGACCATGCCGACCCATCCTGCAGAATCAAAATCAAGCACGGAACGACTACCCTGGCGTTCCGCTACAAAGGAGGCGTGATTGTTGCAGTAGACTCGCGAGCGACAGCGGGAAGCTATGTCGGTGCGTATACACGCTTGGCTGTATCTCAGCTCTACGCTCAACATGACTGCAGCATCTGGGACCGTGAAGAAGGTCATAGAGATTAATCCTTATCTTCTTGGTACCATGGCTGGTGGTGCAGGTACGTATGCGTATCTGAGTATCATATTTCATACACTGACGCGTCGCTTAAGCTGACTGCCAATTCTGGGAGACGTACCTTGGAATGCAATGCCGTCTGCATGAATTACGGAATAAGGAACGTATCTCAGTCGCAGCCGCCAGCAAATACCTCAGCAACCTGGTCTACAGCTACAAGGGTATGGGTCTTAGCATGGTACGTCGCCTTGTACATTGGGACCGAAGAGAGATCTCATATCGTTTCTTTTAGGGTACGATGATCTGCGGCTGGGACAAGACTGTAAGTGTCTATCCCTTATCTCTGATGCTCATGTTATTCACGAGGGCCTTTATAGGGTCCGGCGGTATTCTATGTTGACTCAGACGGCACGCGTCTGAAAGGCGATCTCTTCTCCGTCGGATCCGGTAGTACATTTGCATACGGTGTTTTGGATCAAGGTTACCGGTGGGACCTTACAGACGAGGAGGCGCAAGAGCTTGGTCGCCGGAGTATCTACGCAGCCGGTCACCGTGATGCATACTCCGGAAACACCATCAACTTGTACCATGTCCAGCAGGATGGCTGGAAGTTCATTGGTGCGTCTTGTTATCTCCTCCGTCGAATTATTTCCCTGATGCATGAGACAGGCAACTACGATGTGTCGAAGATGCATTACGATGGACCCAACGACATTCCTGGTAGTGGCTATGGTTATGAGTTGCGCGTCGCTGGTAAGAGCTCGGCAAACCCTCCAACGACCGAGGAACAGCAACAATCTGCGTAATAGACTTTTTATCCGCATTGTATCCATTCTGTACGATATATCCACGTTTTACGCAGTACGCCACGGCAACCAAACACGTCTTATACGGCTCGTGGCAGTTGCGCACGCAGCGCGTGTGGGGATTAGACGCCATACATCTTGTCCTTGATCTCCTCGACGACCTTGCAAGGACGTACATACATTTTTGCCGTCTTGCGCGACGTCCAGAACGGTTTGAGTGTTCCATGAGGCTATCGTACGACGAGCATGAAGCGATTTTTCACGAAAGCCCTGAAGCCGAACACGGAGCTCCAGCCTGCCACGAGCCTCCCGCCTGAAGCTGCGTCCAAGGACACGACCCCCATGCCCGCTGCGCATACGACCGGCTTGCAACCAAAATTCACCGTACCTCCGTTGCCACAACCATGTCCTCACGAACATATCGCTCTCGTGGCTACGCCTGGTGGCCTCCTCCTCCGTCCTCACATCAAGAACGGCACTAAGCCGGCGTCCCATGTCCGCATCGCCTGGGGCAGGGAGCCGAAGGTTGAGGAGATTGCGGACTCCGGCGATGGAGACGGAGCAGATTGGTCGGAAGCAGTGGTTGTGTATGGCATTATTGGAATATTGACTCTGTTCACTGGTACAATCAACTCTTCTCTCTGAAGCTGAGCGTGTCGCGTTGAAACGCCTTGTGATAGCGTCCCACTTGCTCGTCATCACCCAGCGCACGGAAGTTGGCAGTTGTGAGTGCCTGATGTTGCGGTGTTGTGCTACACCTTTGCTAAGCTCTTTGAGTAGTACTCGATGAGAGACAGATTGTCTACGCCATCAAGAATGTCGCGGTCATACCGCTCATTGAGTCGCGTGCTCACGACATGCTGGGCATGCTACACGCACGAAACCACAGGAGCAATCGCCCGTCATTAGTACCTCCCGAAAGCTTGGTCTCCGGGAGGGGATCACTGGAAGACACGACTGTTGCGACCCGTAACGACCCTCAGACGGACGCGCCTCGTGTCAAGTTTGCGGCCGAGGACCAGGTCAAAGTCATGACCCCCATGTCTGCCCATGGCTTTGAATCGCAACAGCAAGCGGATGGGGACTCAAGCCGGACGCCATCGCCATCACCCTCCGTCACCTCAACCCCTTCCTCCGAGATGTCTGTGAACACCGGGAACATAGCTAAGGTTCTGGCGGACAAGCTTTCGTTCTGGAACAGACTATCGAAACCTAGATTCTCATTACAGCAGCCACCGTCTATCAACCATGCATTGTCTCAGGAAGATGGAGGACAGATGGATCACGTCAATACCCAACAAGGCTCAGAACATCTTTCTCTGGACGAGATCATCAGGCAAGGCAACCAGAATCCTGCTGATGTGCTGGAGTCTATGATAGAGGCGAGCGCACCCCCTCCCCAGACAATAGAGCAGAAGAATTCCGAACTAGAGGAGAAGATCATACGGGAATGTGTCAACCAGTTCGCTAAGGGCGGAATGTACTTTGCCTACACCTTCGGTAGGTTAACAAACATGGATCGAGAGAAGGAATGCGCGTCCTAACTGCGGCTGCAATAGACATCACTAGATCCTTGCAGCGCAAACAGGAGCTACTCACCAAGGCCCAGAGGCAACACACGTTACTCACTGATCTCAATGCAGCCGACGAAAGTCACAAGCATCATAATTTCCCGGAGGGGAAGACGAGCGTTCTCGCAGAGCCTTCAGCAACGCTGCCTTTGTGGCGGCGTGTTGACCGCCAACACTGGTGGAATGAATGGCTGTCAAAGCCCTTTGTTGATGCGGGGGTGCGTTCTGGCACGTTTTCCCATCCCTTGCGTCCGCCTGACCAACATGTTCAGTTACACACTTATGTGCTACCGATCATGCAAGGGTTCTTTCAGATCGCAGCATTCCCAGTACCTCGAGAACCAGAGGCTTCTGAAGATGGTGATGCTGCCGTGGTGGACTATATCCTGGTGTCTAGACGTTCCAGAGATCGAGCAGGGTTGCGGTATCAGCGTCGCGGGATCGACGACGATGCGAACGTCGCGAATTTTGTCGAGACTGAGACTATTATGCGTGTCGAGGTGGGTTGATCTTTTGGCTAGCCTTGAGTTCTTCACTGCTTATTAAACTCTCTCACAGCGCGAAGGCTTTCAAAACGTCTTTAGCCATGTTCAGATCCGCGGATCTAGTAAGTCTTCACTCGCCTCGTCATAGTATCGGGGATTCAGTTCACCCTCGTTTTGTTGGCAGTCCCTTTGTTCTGGAGTCAGCCGGGCTACAGTTTGAAGCCTGCACCGGTTCTATCCGCAGACAGATCTCACGGGCAAAATCTGGATGCTCTTCGACGTCATTTTCAGCGGACGGTCCCGCGGTATGGTCCGCTTGTGAGTCCTTCGCTGTCCCGCGTCGAAGAAACATATATTCATGCACCCGCCTTGGCGGTCTCGTTACAGACGATAGTCAACCTAGCGGAACAACACGGAAAAGAAGGCGTGGTGACCGCAGCATATCGCGACTATGTGAAGGAACTAGCCATGAAAGAAGTCCGGTAAGCTGAGATAGACCGATGAGCGAGCCATGAGACCATATGCTGAGCCAACCTTCGCAGATATGTCGAGTACGATTTCCATACAGAGACAAGGGGCATGAAGTGAGTTGCTAGTCTGTGGGTCTCCGGTGGAGCATAAGCCAATATCCCCTAATCCAGGTATGAAAACATCTCAAAATTAATAGAGCAAGTGCAGCGCACATTTGAAAGCCAAGGGTAGGTTTCCAACCGTCCTGTAACATCACGCCAGATACGAATTGATGTTATCATATCAGATATCTTTGGATCTCCAATGACTTCATTATGTCTCAGCAGAAAGGCGCCTTTCGCGTGAACTGCATTGACTGCCTCGACCGGACCAATGTGGTGGAGGTGTGTACCAACGCTATTTAGCTAATCTCATACCACTGGCTGCTCACGCTATATTAATTACATACAGTCGGCATTCGCGCGACATGTGCTCAATAGACAGTTGGGATCTGTCGCCTTGCAATACCCCTCAGGGGCAAGCAAGGTTGAGGTTGACGTCGTTTTCAATGATGGTCAGTGCCAGAATGGTCAAAGCACGGCTTTCCTGACGACTCGATGACTCTCAGTGTGGGCTAATAATGGGGACGCTATAAGCCGGGAGTAGTGAGTGCTGTGCTTCAATCTCATGTCTGGACATGAGGTCTAAATGAGGTCTTGTAGTGCAGGAACTTCCGCTCTCAAGGTTAGTGCATGCGTCGCGGTTTTGATACTGCGTTGATCCTTATGTCAAATCCCGCGATGGCAGGGTGACTTTACAAGGCTCGTATCATTTGAGACGCATGGTTCGACAGGTATCGTGACTAAGGCTCGCTCCACACTTTAGAACAGGGAAACGTGATTTGAGCGGCCTGCTCAATGATGGTGTGAATTCCCTGGCGAGGTCAGTCGCTTCTCTTTGCGATACGCCCGCCATTGATCACGCTCCGATAGAATGTATTCATCAACGTTTGGCGATTGGTTTAGCCAGGCTGTAATAGACTACATGCTCGGAAACCGCACGATTTCCGTTTTCTCTGAATTTCTCCTTCGTCTACAGTCTACCGACCCTAGGGACCTTATCCGCATCTCTAAAATCAGGGCGGAAGCGATAGCGGAATGCGTATCACGAGTCCTTGAGGAGGGTGAGAGGCTACTCTCCGGTTGGACTCTATTTTCCCCCGCCGAAGTAAATATGAAAGTGGGCGAGAAGTTCGAGGAGAAAGTCCTTCTTCTCGTGCGTGGCAGTCTTTAACCCCGAAACTAGAAGCTGACTAACCGCTATCGATAGAGTGTCCGTGCGCTTTATATTATTGTGCGTTGAATTTCCTCTATTGCGCGGATTGCTCTCAATACCCGTATAGAGTTATGATTATACCCTCGAGAAGGTCAAGATGTATACCCGTGTACCACTTGGAGATATCATTGAAGTAACGAAAGGTAAAGGCGCAGAACTTAGGCTTTCATCTCGTTGCTAATATGCCTTCTCAGGAGCTTATATATTGTCCCCGCTAGAAGAAGGCAGCCGCGACCCCCAGCAAAACGCCGGGTTTATCGTCAAATGGCGGAATAACAGCCAAGATACAAGAATAACAAGCTACTCAATTAGAAATAGCATCGATCTCTCCTCGCCACCAACATCGCCGCGCTCTCCATTATCGCCTGTCAAACCTCATAACCCTCACCATGGTCATGGACGAAGGCACTCTGGTCAGGCGTCACGACGCGATTCTCAGCTGTCCCGCATCCTTTCGATCGCAGCCGCTCCGGTACACGACAGCGACGTGACATTTGCGGCATTCAAGGCCCTGCCCATCGACCCTGCTAGAAGCCGCAGGGAGAATGGAAGCTTCTTCGAACCTGCAGATGAATTGACCGGGGCGAGCAACTGCAAGGAGGCTGTGGATATGATGGTGGATGCTATTCAGCGGGCGTGCGCAGACATTGGCAATTCAGGCAGCGACTTAATCAAGGAAGGCGATGTTGTATCGTGCGTGATTTCTCGGATATCCTGTGCAGGGTATATTGCTGACCATGTGCATGTCAGATTGATGGAGGCGCAGAAGATGACTAGTGTATATGCAAAGATGGAGTACGGTGTCAAAAGACTCCTGTGGTTGGGTGGCTAGCGTAATTTCATACCATGTAGCTCTACGGATACTGTCTCTACTGGCATAATTGGCATGAACGCGGTCTGACTCTGAAGACCTGGTGTCTAAGGGAGTACCCTGAAGGTAGTTGGTTCCCACGCTCGATCGAATTGATGGGATAGTGCAGCAGTCGAGCGCCGGGGTAGCATGAGTTTGTTCTACCTCACCGACGTCGTGCGCCTTGTCGACGGCCATCTTCCAGCCACAGCCAACGTGCAACGCAGGAGTCATTGCAAGGCTGCGTGGGCCTACACATGCTAGTCGACGTTTCCTTAGGCCTTTGAAATCCCTTTCATTTGCCACCTAGTACTCACTGCCTCGGCGTTTGAGATTCCGCTCAGCATCCTCTCTGTTTGACCTGTACATTTATACTTCCATTCAGGTCCAAGTCGGCCTTTAATTTCAATGGATACTTCACATTCTTTACCGTCCAACTCGCAGCGGATTGCAGCCCAGCTGCCATTCTCGCCCAGCCCTTCCGGCGCAAGTGTCGCCGCTCACCGCATGCAGGGTCAGAACAGGTCCTACAGCGGAAGCATCTCCAGCGCGACGCCTCACACAAGGTCTGGGTCAGTAATATCCTCTCGTTCTCGCGCACAGAATCCTACCGCCTCCGGAGAACTGGCCAGCGCTCCGCCGTCCCTACCGCTGTTCACTCCTCGTCCTCTCAACAACGCTACCTACGTCCCAGGCATCCCACCTTCCGCCGCCTTCTTTCATCCCCTAAGACCGGGACAAACCTCACCCACTGCCCCTGCATTCGGCCGACCGTCAAGCCCCGGCTCAGTCATGTCTTCCGAGGCTCATGCTACC
>JANHOG010000491.1:0-15507 GCA_027627325.1 Phlebia brevispora
TGCTCTCAATGGCGGGTTGAAGCGTAGGGCCTGAGGTGATACGAACTCTCCATTCTCTGACGACTTGATACGCACCTTTATGATTATTCACGAACTGGTACTTGTAGGGTCTACTTCGGCCGCGCCGCTTTTTCCTTGTATTTGTACGTTATTTGTATTATTAGCTGAACTTGTATCAATAGTACTATTATACCAATCCCTAAAATGAGGTGAATCAGTGAATCGCAGCGAGTTCTTGAATGAGTAATGTACCTTAAGATGATTTACTTATGACCCAGAGACTTCATTCGTAACTGAATAGGACCGCATATACCGGGCAATGGAACACGGTATCGTGAAATGTGCAAAGATGCTGCCCGATTTTCACCTGGAGAAGGCTACCTGCATTGCGTATGCTCGTAACATCGACGACCTTGACGATCTCCGAAGAACTCGTCCTCAAAATTTGAGCGATGGCCTTGATACAGTCCAGTATCGAACGCCCAAGCAGGAGCTTACTGAGCGCGCCTCTCTGTGGCGTTGTGACGGACGTGTCGACCACGAGACTAAGCGTGCGAAGGCTACTGCAGCTCGCAACGAAGTCGACTAAACCGGAAAGTGTGGGCATTGGCATGCGCAGTCTGCTCTCATAGCCGCAGTGCCCCACCCAGTTGAGCTCGAGAGACTCTAGTCTCGGCCATGAGCGCGAGATGAGCCTTAGGGTACTGTCGGTAATGTGGACCGTATAGCGGACATCCAGCCGTATGTGCCGCATGTTGCTGAACTGTAGAAGGCCGTTTAACGACGCGAGATTGGTGGATATGGGATCGCTATTTGAACGGGGACTATAGTCGTAAATGGAGACCGATTGCAAGGAAGCGGGCTGGGTACTTTGAGCTAACGCGGACGAGAGTCCTTGGATGGCGCTTGTGACACCACCATAAGCGTTGACAGTGACGTCTCTGAGAGAAGGAAAGCGACACGAGCCGAGTATGCGGGTGCATTGTGAGATGTCGTCAGTGAACAATGTTAGACGACTTAGGGACGGCAAGGGTATAGGAGGGTTCAGCGAGAGTCCACGCGCCGCGCTGGCGAAGACGGATAATGAAAGGTCTTCGAGGTTAGGCAACGAAGCTAACCATGGAAGCCACTCTGCGGGGTCTGAGATAGGTACGCTCCCATTTGAGAAGCCACGGACGTCCTTGAATTCGCTCCAGCAGGACAGTGACGGGGGCGGCATCGTGCTTGAAGATCCTACGTACACCTCGAGCTTTCTCACGTGTCTGCAGGTAGATGGTAAAGTCTTTATGACTTCCGCCAAACGTGCCTCGGCAGAGACGGTGCTCATGGTCAGAGCGACGAGTGACGGACCGATGAATAGGGTGATGTAAGGGAAGAAGATATCTGCTTCCCAACGCAGCGACGTGAGCGCCGGGAAGAGAGGAGATGATATGGATGTCCTGTGAGCGCTGAGAGCATGGTACACATTATGTGCCACATCCGTCCAACGTAGCGCTTCATCATATCCGAAGGCACGAACTTTTCGTGCGTAGTAGTCGAAACGCGTCCAATCGGAAGCCTTAGGGTGCCCTGTGAGGCTCTGAGAACAAGAAGTAACGTGGTTAGTCAGGTTGTACTGCAAAGCCATAAATCTCTGACTGACCAGCTGAGTAGTCGACCAGTGCTGCGTATCTGTATTGCACCCTGCAGGATAAGAACGCGTCTGCTCCTCCTTCCAGAGATGCGGTGGCATAGTTCGTATGAGATTTACGAGGCCATGTTGATAGCTCCAAAGAGCATCCAGTGCTGGCTCTTCTAACGCGCGGCATGTCCGAGCTAATGCATAGAGTGTAGCTCGCCCCTCTGCGTCCTGCAAGTTAGACTCCAAGTCGTAGCAGCCCCACAAGCATGCCTTTGCAATTCCTTCAGCGATCTCTGCAATGTAAAGGGCACGGTGCATAGTTGAGATGAAAGGGAGAGAGGATCGGCGTTGTGGGGCAAGGACTAGCTAACCACATTTAAGTCGCTCGTACACACTGATCTGGTCGTGGGTATCGACGTAGTCGTGTGTTACTGCGCAAGCAGCCGAATTCCAGACAGAAGAGCCATGGGACGTATGCTGATGCTACGCTCGATCCCTCTCGCAGTCGATCCATGGCTTGGGCCCGCAGTAAAGGGCTAGAATGCGGTGCCACAACAAGGAAAATAAATGGGATGCAAGCTTGTGATTGTACGACCCCGCACGCCATCTAATAAATAAAGAAAATGTGGCAAGATCCTGCACAATCCCCAAGATGGGGTGACAAGAATTAAAGGACTATGCAGATGCTAGCAAGCATTAAGAACGTACCAGGTCGACGTCGAGACTCGAGACAAACCCGAGCGACTCGGAAAGCAGCCAAGGATCTACCACGTGAGGGTCGCGTGGTTTTGGCGCCCAGTCGGGATGGCTTTCACTTTGGCAGGCTGGAGTCCGCTGGACGCGAAGCCGCTCTTGCTCCAAACCATCAGCGAGTCAAATAGACCAAGTGTACAGCGAGGATTCTGCTAACTACCAACACGTCTCTGGAAATCTGTCACAGGCACGGGGTGTACGTCTGAATGTCTCTGTTGCTGTGCTGACCATCTTGAAAGCATCGTCCCGGCTGGCTAGAGATGCCTGATCGAGCTACAGCATAAACTAGCGGCTGGTAAGAGCTTTGATACGATTCAACCTATGACAGGTTTCTTACGATGTCATCTCTACTTTGGATAGCAAGTGTTAGCCTTCGAAACTTCCGTAAGCTATAACTGTGTACAGCGAGTGTAAGCTGTAAAATATATTTCCGAGGGGGCGGCCGCTGGCGATACACTGCCCTAGAGGTGTGACCTCCTGAAGCACTGCCGGTGACCATCTTGGCCAACATCGTTGTGATATGCGTCGTTTCATCCTCAAGTTGGTCCTATTGAGTCTTCAACTGCAGCTTTACATCATTGTCATTAGGGAAACACTAGCCACGAATATTATTACATCGACAGCTCCGAATACATAGGTCAAGACTGACGATACAGGAAAACAGGCTGCACAGTAGCCTTTGATACCTTTCTCACTTCTAAGAGCACCAGCTCCTCCAATTTGATGGCACCACTCATGATAACGGGCTGCGCTTCATTGTCATACAACAGCGGAATAGGTTGGAAGCACGAGGAAGCATTCTGTTACCCAAGGACACGGTAGGCGCCGTGAATTCTCGTGTTTGAAGCTCTAAGACTGAAACAAACCTTCAATAGGTCCCGCACGACCTCTGCCACTTGACGAACCATGACCAAGCGGTCAACATAGAAATAAGCATTGCGCTTGACGCGTCTGCAGCGCTTTTGTTTCTTGAACGATGGAGCATGTTGAAGCTGAGCAGCGTGTTTTCAAAATGTTTGATTGTAGAGAATCGTATGACTTACTGCAATCTCGTAGATGACCTTCTCCCCAAAGCCTGCGAAGAACGAGCGATCGTGGGCATCAGACAGACCCTGAAGAGTGGTCTCAAGATTGCTCGCGAGTCCCAGGTACAACGGTACGCCTGCTTCACCGTTGTAGACCAATCTGATTGTCTCTGATGTTCCTCCTTCACACACACGGGAGGATATCGTGCGTGCAGCCGTGACTACATTGGACGTCATTGCATCGGCATATACAGCCACATCCTGTGACTGGTCTTAGAGTGAGTGTTGTTTCTATGCGAAGCGGTAGCGTGTATTGACCTGCTGCTCGTTCAGAGAAACGCGCGAGGAGCTCTGATGAGTCGTGTATACCTCATCGGCTGTCCTGGATGTATATGGGACTAAACTCCCATCGCGTCCGAAAGGCACGCTGAGAGCAGGCTGGATAGATGTGCCTTGCTCGACGCCAAGAGACATGCTTTGCTGGAGGCCGGCGGCGGGTATTATTGTCCCAGGCGTGGCGTCCGAGTCCTACGTTAGGGCATGTCAGTCCTCTCGTCGCATAATTTTGACAAGCTACAAACTGACTGTATGCAGCATAGGGTCCATGGCGACGCAGGAATAGAACGACCGGGTTACAGTCCACGGCGCTGGATATGTGTCTGCCACCATTTCATTTGCGCCAGTAAACATCTGCATCGTCTGGATCGGATTGCATACGTTGCAAGTAGACCCGCAGCATATTTCCTGGAAACAACCAAGGCAGATAGATGGTTCGAAGTTGAAAATATTGGGATCCATCGAGTACAGACATACGAGAAAGTCAGCAGTACCCCCATTATATGTTGGATTGTTTGCAGACGATGCACTTAAGAGCCCGTTTAGACGCGTGTAGCAGAGGAATGTGTTCAGCAAGGAGAACTGCAAATTAGGAAGACCTCTTGCTGGGATCCGCAGATTCATCGCCAAGTAAGACGCGCGCGATACTAGCGGGTTTTCTCATGTATGTCAAACGAAGCTATCGATGGTAGTACATCATGATCCAACAGTCCACTGTCTGCGTCTAGAGAGTATCACAAATATCACGGAACGTCCAGATTGATGCTTGCCTCTCACTTACAGTACTAGTCTCGTTTCCATCCGCTCTACAGCGGACCCCATCGCTTACGGCTCCGATTGAACTCAGCTCACTGTGTCCGATAGCTGCGCTTCATCGGACATCGAAAAAACGTTGCTGGGGTTCATGTTTTCAATATCCGATCGGACATTTGAAAACTGTGGGGCAGAGGATGCGTCGGAGCTTAGAGCGGACGAGACTACCATTCACTTAGTCCCATCCATGTTTCAATAATCGCTGTAGCCGCTGTACTCATGTGAGTACAGCTAAAGACCCCCGTACCAACGGCCTAACACTGGCCTAACACACAACACAGGAAATTTATGAAGCGTAAACACCAGGGTCTGCGAGCAGGGTGGGAACCAGGTGATTAATTCCTTTTCAGATAATGCGGCAGTGCCCCCCCCCAGCCATTCTCTCAAGCCTCAGATTGGGCCGTGCAACCCATCACCCATACCGGAGGATACGTAGCCTGAGTCTTGGCATGAAACCGAGCCAGATCAATTCGTTTTCTTTCGCAAGTATCGCACGAAGCCCACGCGCGACATGGACGACGAGGCTTTCCCGGACCCTCTCACAGACTCTCGCAACATCGCGCCTGTGACCTCCGAAAGACGATCTGAACCCGATCTGCTGCGTTCTGGGGCTCAAGGATCCCTCAGCAAGTCAAGTCAAATTTACCCTCGAGGAAGCGAGATCCGGCGATAGGCCAGTCAGATTACAAACATTACTATGTTAATATGTAAGTACCCATTGTGTTTCAGCCTATCTACGTCACTGATACATGATAGGATCGTTGATCGTGATATGAGTATGCGTTACCTCTGCGGGAGAATTGGCCATCACCTTTTGCGGGGCATCGTGAACATTGCTGACGCGCTCAAGGTTATAGGTGACAATTTCTCGCTTTCAGATGAAGACGTGGAGATGGCGGATGGGGAACATGAATAGGAGGATGAGGAACTGGGTTATGACGAAGAAGCCGTGCTCCTCGCNGACGAAAGCNATGAGTGCAGAGTCTGTATTTGAGGAGGAGGACGCGGAATCCTAGGTAACTCGCGCGTGTTTTTCGTGAGTCTGATTTCTCTTTCTCGTAGCATTTTAGGAAACTGTGTAGAAGACCTAATAAATTCTAATGCGCTATGATTACATGCCTTTGTGCCGCCAAAGATCGCTCTACAGGTCAAACAACATGTATTCTAGGCTATATACACTTTGCTACTTGTACGCCCTTGCATCCCTCGGGAACACCTAAGAACCNTTTATGTTTTTCTACTCGCCCTGAAGTCTAACGGCCNTTGGCAATAGACCACCAGATCCGAGCAAGCGTGTCCAAGATCACCCGGAATTCCTCCGAGCGCCTGCGTGACNCGGAAGCGTCNGCCAGAGGCTGCTTTTCTCCCTGATGCCGCTCCTGCAACCTCGATCTGTCTACAGCACTATGCGAGAACCACTCATACTCGACTTGCCCAGTGGTGCCACGCATTTCAAACGTCGGGAATATTCCCTAGGCGTTTTGATAGCAAGACTTCCCCACTTGTCAGATTAAGCAACAGGATTATTCCTTGTCGCTGAATCACAGACCGAGGTTGGTCAAGCTACCTGCCATCGAGATCAGCATTCACCCTCTGCCTGCACGAAGGAGCCCGAATACCCATCAGTACAGCACACGTATACGGTCACTACTCGAAGAAAGCGGGTCGGCCATGCCAAGGTGATCGTGAAGGGTACAAGGGGAGCGTGTGGAAGAGGGAGCATGTGGAAGGGAGTACNGGGAAACAAACGTACGAAACTAAGTACGGTATTGTCTATCTATAGGGATGGGTGTCCTGGCTAATTTACTACCTGCTAAGCAATTATCATGCGTCTACTTTCATTGCAACACTGCGCCTCAAGTTGCGTTTACCGGAAGTCACCTCTCGCCATACCTACTCTGTGACAGTCCTAAGTGAAGTCTGCTGTGCAAAGAGACATGCACGGTTGACTAAACCAACCAAAGCATACGATACGGTATGTATAGTTCCGTGCAGTCCTGTAAAGACAAATCTATCGTTCCGCTGAATCGTGCTTACAGATCATTTCGTGGAGGACCATCACAACGTATGGATTAACTGGAATACGCACCGCAATACGATTGCAGCATGTCGCCTGAAACAGCCTACTTTGGCCGTATTTGGCGGGATGCACAGAACAACCCCTCAGTACTACGAAGATGGAATAAATATACCATGTGAGACCATTCCGTCGTATGCAGCTCCGAATCACCAGTCTGACATAACGATAGCGTGCATCCAAACGGCTGTTTATGTGACAGTACACACAAGTTGTATTACACAGATGTANCGCGTTGTAACGACATAATTATGACAATGGAACAACAAGGGGACTTTGAACGACGAGGCACCGTTTTACACACGTGAATGGNGCGTTTACATGGCTTCTTCTCTAGAAAGGCGCCAATCACCCCGACACATCTTCTAGTCTCCCGACGTACGCCTCGTGATGCATTCAAACCCGAAACTGCTCAAGTCAGTATTCACCGCGCAATCCATCAATTCAGGGCTACCTCGTGCAAACAGCACAATACACGAAGCGGCATACGCTATATAGTCCCCAGTTCCTCTCTCGGCGTCCTGTGCGGGCATTCTTCTCATTTNGTATCGCAGACATGTCCCAAACCGTANGCTCTCGCTCTATTGCACCCAACGATTCGTCTGGCGCGAGGCAACTCAGCTTGTCAACGGGTTTTACTCTGGTGGAAGACCTTGCATATCCGAGCGATCCTGGTAAGCTATTCACNTCTGGATCAAAGCTTTAAGTGCAACTGTCTAAAGTTTTTGCACTTGTATCTCCTATAGTCGTTGAACCTGAGCCCGCTGCCCACGTTCATGCTCACTCAGATGGACGCGGCGAAAGCACTGCCAACATGCATCACAATAATCAACCGGGTTCACGCTCCTCACACCGCAAGCGTCGTGACATCGTCTTGGTCAATAGCGACCAAGAAACCGATACGGAGAATACCAGCGACGAGGGAACTGAGGAGAATAATAATAGTGATGAGGATGCTACGTCCACAGACAAAGAGCTCATACCGTCTGCTGACAAAAGGCATGGGAATAGACGTCGAGGCCAGCATGATGATGCCGACCATACCGAAGATGGCGATGACCAAGACGACAATAGCGACATCGACGAGCTTCAAGATGACGAGGACGAGTCGCATGCGANGGAAGAAGACGACGGTACTGAAAGTCCAGACGAGAACGTGACTCGAAGCAGCAAGAAGTCTTATCGTAACGATGGTGGTCAGAAAGGGAAGTCTGCTCAACGCGAGTCTGTAGACCCAAAGGAATCAACTCGCAAGACTCGCAGCATGACTAAGCCTAGACAGTCATCACCGGTACAAAAGGTTGGGATCAAGATGACGGGCAAGTGGAACGATTGGCGCTCCTATGCAGTCCTAGGGCATGTTCTTAACACACGCGAACTCCAGAGTCTCAAGGTAAGTACAATCGGAATATGATTCATTTCCATAGTCTAACAGACGGTAGACCACTGTNGGTGAAATGATACGCGACTATACACCCGTCGACAGTTGGATGAAGCAGAAACCTGAAACTCGGGAGCAGGTGATGCGAACCGTAAGTGTATTTATACGTATACAAATGAAAACTGAAGTATTTTGTGTCAGGGCGTAAAGAATCTGCCGTGGTTGAGACGCTTCCAGGGCTACTGGCCACTTGAAGCTGCCATGCGGAACAGTTGCATCGTTAACAACAAGATCGTAAAGGGGAGCATGGACGTAGCTCGTCCCAAGCGAAAGCGACTATCTACGCGAAAACCGGTGTATGATTTCAGCGATGAAGATCACGACAGCGATAATTTGGAGGAGACAGAAGTGGCAAATCNTGTAGACAGTACGCATCGCAAGGTGAGAATTAACCACTCTCGTCAGCTCACATTTTTCAACAATACTGATCATCACTCGCTGCCAGAGGAAATTACCTACTTCGAACCACAAAGGCAAGAAGGTAAGCAGAGCGTAGCTTAGGTTACAGTTGATCGCTGATCTTTTTCTACAGCGCCTTNGCCNTTCTCATCCGAAATCACCAGCTATCATCGAAAGCGAGGACGAGGAACCAAACGAAGTTCCGAGCTCCATCAATGTCAACGTGAACCCCTCCGAGCATCAGCAGATAGATGCAGCTGGTATCCAGAGATCAACCGACAAGCGTCCTGCTCATCACGCCGACAAACCAGTCGTCCTTCTGCAGTCTCGAGCCTCTCTTCAGCCTCAAGCAGACACAGCCACTTCGATCACGGCCGTCTCGATCGTGAAGCACGATATCAACTCTGATCGTGGACGAAAGCGTGCAAATGTCGATCTAGACGATGACGTGCCCCTGTCAAAACGTGCTGAACAGTCAACGGAAATCACCGACAAGCCCAGCGACAAAGTCCTAGGTAAACAAGTCTTACGTCGTCAGGCAAAAGGCCACACGGCACAAAAGGTAGCTCCNCCAGTGACTATCTCTAAGGTTGCCTCTCAGACAGACGCGAAGTTGTCCCGTCGTCTGGCCAAACGCTCGTCGTCTTCAAAGAACAACGGCCCTCAAGCCGTGGTTAATGCAGCTGATGTTAACCACATCAACGCGGAGAAAGAACAGGCACATATGTCGATGGAGAATAACCTCGGCGGCAGGTCACTCAATGCGCAACNGCCGTTTCTTCGTGAAACCGAGTACTCTAGTAATGGCCCTGAATCAACTTCAGCGGTGGTGAGTTTTGCATGTTTTTATATTGCNGATTGTCTGATTGTTTTATAGATCATTCACCCTAAATCGGCCGTTGCCAAGATGTCGGCGACGTCGCTGGCAAAGTCTACGCGAGCAACTGGGGCATTCTATAGTGGCGCTAGACAGGACGCCTCCATCGACAGTACCGTTATCACGCCCGCATCAGCNGGCAGTCAATCTGTANGACCCGGAAACAACTTGGAAACGGAGTCTGTTCCCCAAGTCGGTCCCTCCTCCAGCAATCCGAGCTCTGTTGCTCAGAACACCCCTGGCGTTGTTCGACCTGCTGCTACCCCTCACGAAGAGGTAACACGTAGGATCGCCNCCATAATGAACAAAGAGAGCATGCCGGCTGTTGACAAGAACCTCGCATATGGGTATATCGGTGAAGTAATCACAGACGCCGAGTTCGCATCGGTATTGTTTGCAGAAGGAATGCAAACAAAGATGGATGTAGACGTTTTTCGGCAGTGCAGTTTAGAGCACCAAGTCNGATTGCTCCGGATCGTCTTAGGGGTAACTACTGCTCAGGCTGGCAATCTTGCGTACATCATCAATAGGGCTGCTTAGGTTTGTTTCCTTATGCTAGTCAGAATTATGCATACTGTATCAGTACATGCTCATACAAGCTGCCAATCTCATGCACTGTCTGATTAGCACGACATCCGAATCCTGCGCACCAAGAAGGCGCATGTCATGTGCCGCGTTTCGGTAGGTTCAGCTTTGCACATAATGTCGCGTTTCGGTTGTTGAATTACTCGGCCTCTGTGCACAGGACAGGTTGAAGTGGTGCCGAACGTAACTCAAACAGGCATCCTCGATCTTATGGCGTCACACCTCATAACCACGACTGTGTGTTATTCTGGTTGGCTGTATTTTTATCAAATTTGCAACATTCCAGGAGTTCATCCGAGTCATAAAGGCGGTGTTGGCGCTACGTCAGCTTCGGAAACGAACATGTGGCGCCTTGCTACGCTCAACGCACGAATNGCAGGTGCAAGGATGCTCCGTTCAACAATGCAACTAAGGATCGCTAGTCTGTCGAACTACTATTGTTCAATTCNGGTTTACCGGATCGTTCGTCGGCGCGTCGAATGTGCTAAGTTCGGTCTTGTTTCTCTAAGAGCTCAACCTGTGCTGTAGGGTGGTCCGTCGTCTCGCCGGTATACCTGTGCTATCATTCTCNAGCTATGAACCGGTGCGCAGTTTCTGTNATATATTTCCTCTGACTCATTCTAGGCCTCGGTATGCGCAATGGGCGCCTGAGTACGAAGACTTTTCTTCTATAAGTTCCGGTGCGTCGCGTAGCTTCAAGTCAATTCTCAACGCGCTCATCTTTTACAACATAAGCCTTCATCATCAGCATCGCCCCTTTGCCAATCCAAACNCAGTACAACCCGTCATCNACTTTGCTGCTATTATGGTGTTTGTCCNGAGAAGTGTTTTTCCCAACGACCTGTATGATGTGTTGATAGAGTTTGCTGATAGGAGGGATCTAACGAGACTTTCCTTGGTAAACTTCTANTTCCGGTGCCGTGCTCAATCAATTCTTTTCAAGGAACTGAAGATCATTGCTGGTNCTCTCAGTATCTTACAGAAGCCCACAGAACACCGTCGAGATGAGGGCGAGGACAATCAAGACGATAATGGCATCCTTCTACCTGACACATTCCGGGAAATTTTGCCGAAGTTCCAGGAGCTGTCAAGCGGCATGTTGAGACATGTGCGGAAGGTCACGTTCAGTGGTCTCAGCGACGCAGAAAGATTACTCACAGGACTTGGCATAGATCCTTACCTGGACATTTGCATCTTGCAGTTGTTCTTATCTCGGCTTCCAAAGGTTGAGGTGATGTGCATTTCCAACGTCTTGTGGGTACCGTGCATGCAGCAGCAACTGCATCCTCATGACCATTCCTGCGTACCTGAGAAGCCGTCTGTGACACTGAGCTGTCTCTCCCTCTCCCACATTTCCCATTTGCGTTCGGCCGAGAATGTGTTTGACATTCTACAAGTTGTGAAGACTTGTGAGGATTTACATGTGTCAGATGTCCTTTGGAACAATCCATCTAACTTCGGCCCTGCCATTCGTACTGGTCGCCCTGATATTCGTTGCTTGGTCCTGAAGTTCCCCTCGACTTTCACTGACTCTCATGAGCTCATGTTGCGATTCCCGATAGTGACTTGCCTCAGTCGTCTGGAAGTCGAAAATCTTGGAGAACAGGCATATATTTTCGTCTGGGACCTACTCGACCAGAATTCCAGATCGTTGCGAGTATTCAACATGGGAATTCGATGCCCTTGTAAGTTGTACATCTTCTTTAGAAGGCAGGAAACAATCATTTACACTGATCTCCAGCGTTCTCAATCGAAAAATGGACAGAACTACCAACGTGCGTCTGCTCTCGATTCGAGGAGATCACAATTACTATCAATTCATGCTGGCATGAGGCTCACAGTAGTTGCGCAGGAGTATGTACTCTCCCGACATTCCTCGAAACTCTAACGGACTCAGTTGAAATACTTCGTATCAACTTCATAAATTTCCAAACCGGAAAGGACTTCTCGCGTCTTTTACGCCACAGGCTAAATTGGAGTCGTATCCTAACCCATATTAGGACCTTTCCTCGTCTCGAAGGGCTTCACCTAACTATGACAAGCACGGATGCCATTGATCGCAGCGAAGTGGTCCATCGCAAGTGGGAAGCTGTAGTGTGCAAGGAGCTAATGCCGCTTGACGGTATGTTATTTGCTGAAGTATTGACAAATTACACAACTAATCATGTCGTCCAGTATTCTTCTCTGCTGTAATGCACCGGAAATAATTGCTAAGTTGTGTATGAGTCGTCTATGCTCTTATATGCCTTGATAATAACTGTTATGCTGCATGCCAGGTTATCATGCTAATGCCTGCTCATTCTCAGGACCGTCTGTATGTACAAATGGATGTAACAATCTAGGATTCATGCAACTGCTTGATGTTTGTCGTAAGGATGTCAACTCGAAAGCTCGGCCTATGACAATGTTTGTGCTTGCTTTGAAGTTGTCTGCACTTCATTCCACTTACTCATCCTTCCAACAGTCTGCGCCAGGCTGTCAACAGATTGTGCAATAGTATACGTGGAGAATGTGCAGTGTTTGACAGGTGCACGCAGGGTACATTCGAGTGAAACGCGGTGCGTACTACTAGTACAAGAGCGAGAATGTGGCGGCTAAATGTGGATACTGCGATTGCAGATGCACAACTGTGCGCGTTTGCAATCAAGTCTTAAGATAGGTATATATCCTCTTTGTTGTATATACTGCTGAGGAGCACTTGGCCCTTAATCTTAGATGGGAATAATGATTCGGAGCACTCACGCGCCAAATGTACATGAGTTTTGAGAGTGTCAAACGTTGAGAATGGGCAATGGCAGGCAGTTTGGAATACTGTCTCGGTTAGAAAGTGACACCCTCAGGCCTAGATAGACAGTCTTTGAGGCTGAGGTTCCAAAATTTGCAAAGGGACAGTGTGCGCAATTGATATAATCAGCGAAACTGTCTTGGTAAAGGGATGCTCGCTCAGGAAGACTGTTGCAATTGTTACGAGACTTAGGTTTGTAGAGCAACACGAGCAACAGAGTTTAATATTCAGAGATTCTCAATGCAGTACAATATTTTCCTGTATGTGTAAAGACGACAATAGGCATACTGTATACACAACGACGAGCCTGCAAAAGTAATGCAATCATAAGCGAGATCGGATCCGTCTGGTGCTTTTTATGAAAGGCAAAGGATGAGCGATGCAAGAGGCTGCGCATTCATTATTCAGATACTGTTTTGTGCCCTCGTACTTCATCAACAGGATGCGGTCGAGTTCTGCGTGGGTTAATGGGATCGCCAAATATGCGAACTCGGCATGAATTTGCCGAATGCGCTTGGGATGCATTTGGACGATGAACTCAACCCAATCAAGCTCGAGTGCATGAATGCCTACGATCTTCGCTTCTCTGATATGAATACCAGGGACCTCTCCCTCCACAAGATAGATGAATTGCCCAACCCTGAGTTTCATATCAACTTCGATGACAGCCCACGTGCATGGGTGGTCGGAGTAGTCGCATAAGATGTTCTGCGCGGCAACACGAACTGGAGGATACATCATGTTGTGCTGACAGGTATCCCAGAAGATAGGACTCTGACCGAGGAGCGGTGGCCAGTGCAGACTCTCGAGACACCTCAGCTCAAGGTGCTTGAAAAGGAGTCGAACGGGCTCAGGAATCTGGACGGGGGTGAGAAGCTGGGTCTTTGGTACGAGGAGATGCGAAGGACGGGAGTCATGGTGCCAATGAAGGATGAACTCTACAGCGTTGACCGTCTCGGCATGTACGATGGTGAGTGTCGCATTCATAGGAATGTCATGGTGAGGAAGAATGAATGTCCAGGTCGTATTTGGCTGAAACTGCCTGACATGTGGAGGTCCTACTGTCCACGTATCTGGTCTGTTTTCAAAACCTAGGGTCAAGGGTACCAGCGGAATCGGTGAAGAGGGCACATCTGCTCAGATCACCATATCATGTTAGAAAGTTGAATACATTTAAGGTACATGACTTGCTTACTGGGTTTCTGCATCTTTGAGTCGACGTGTGAGATTGAGGACAGGGGTTCGGACTGAAGTCAACGAGTACAGCTGAGATGTAGGGACGGTGTTCATGCGGACATTGTCATGTATATTTCAGGCTAGACTCAGTGATTTCAGCTCATGCTCGCCACACATAAACCATGCATAATGGGTGAGGCCGGCTAAGTAATAAATTATATTAAATTGTACACTAATAAAGCATATGGCATCTGGCATCTGATGTAGCTCTGTCAAAAAAATTGATGCATTCTTCAATAGGGCCGCTGTAGCAGCTCAAGGTGATTTTCAAAAGCAGACGTTTCTATTTACATTTTTGAATATGTGTATATAAAGAGTTATTTTGTAATTTCAAGCATATCACAAAGCATTCATGTGAATGTGCTGCGCTTCAATCCATTCAAAGCAGATCTATCTGCTAACTTGCATGCTGTGGGTGCTATAGCGCTCTGTAGTGTTTTTGACAGCTGTCATTATCATCTGATTTATTGTATCAGGCACAACAGATGCTATATAGTTTTACTGATGGCCTACATCCGTCAACAGACAGAATCTGTGTCATGAGAACACTGCATCCAAAGCTCTAGTTCATCAGCCTGATCAGATGGCTCTTCTAGAAAATGCATAGTTAGTTCACACAGCTATGCGTAGTCAGTCGGGTGCCTCTGTAGTTAGCTAAGCATCATCGGTGAGACCTTGAAGTGCAGGGCAGGAGGTGATCCTATGGAGGAATGTGTAGAAAATGTGTATTTTATTTCTGTTTAGTATAAAAAATACTAAATATCAAAATAAATTATTCCTGTTTGACACCAATGAGTGAAAGAAGCAAAGAAATTGCAATATGCAAGGTGGTTGTATGAGCCGTGCATTGACTATAGAGGTGCTGGTTGTGACTACAAATCTCTCAGAGCAGGCGCGAGCTTTGGCAGATGCACTCGCAAAAATTAATCCTTTCAGAAACTTCTTTTATGCAGAGAGATGCGTAGTCACTGCCAGTGTTGTGAACGGGGTTTTTGGTGTGGGCAAAGATAATAGAAAGTTGAAAGGAAATAAATAATGTGATTTTAATGGTGAAGAGAGCTAGATTTATAAGAGAAATCTGCTACGTTGATATGCGGTGCGACTATTTTTGCGATTTAACTGCCTCTTAGGGCACTCAGGAGCGAGCACGCTCGGGGGCCACGTGGCCAGAAAGGGACGTGCGACCTACTTGCCTTTTTGGGATATGGCGCACTCACACGTGGCTACCAACCTTCCGCCCTCTCCCCAAGGTGCCGGGTAAGAAAATCCTGCGTCTCACCATGGCATTCATCGATATCCTTCTCTCCACAATTCTTCTGGGCTCTTTCTTTTTGATGGTACTGGCCGGCCTGGTATGGGTCATCGTAGTGGAAATTCGACAGCACTATCACGAACGCACCTATGGACGAAATCCACTCTGGCCACCCTTCTTTTACACCAATCCTGTTAACTTGACGACACACATCTCTCACCTGGAGGATCAGCCTCAGAGCTCATCAGATGGTTCTATCGATAACCTCGCTACGCCCTTCACGGCTCCTGACGTACAATCGTCATAT
>JANHOG010000492.1:0-15501 GCA_027627325.1 Phlebia brevispora
TTTGGGAGATGGTGGTCGTCGGAGCCAGAACGAACCTCGCCGCCGTCTCGACGTCGGACCAGAGGGGCGGGTGTAGACCAGCAGACGCCCGCTCATCAGCATGTGCCGGCGACGTGCTTCACTCTCCGGCGCTTAGTTTTTGTGGCCTGTACCGCCGCCATACGGGACATGATGCGCACCGCAAACTCGTGCTGCTCGCAAATCTTGCGGTACAATCGTCAGAATTTGACGAGGGAGTTTACTGGAGCTGCTCAAAAACTGTGCAAAGTCTGAACCGATTGCAAAGTTGGACCATGACATGTGCTAGACCAGATTCAGATTTAGCAGCTTCAACTTCCGAAGGCGTAGTATCTCTCCATCTAAATGAACCAATGTGCGTATATCCGCCACTTCTTCGTATAAATCAGTTTCACATACGTGCCCTTTATAGCATTTTTTAGAGTGGGGCGCCCCCGTGTCTTGTTAATGAAAGCCTCATGCCTGAGGCTGCGCTCACGTTGCATGCTCGTGGCGGCATTTCTTTAGCAAGTGGAAATTATGCAGCTCCATAGCGGCCGGGAGAGGACAATGCCCTTCTGTACTCTTCCCGTCGTCCTGTCTCTTTGACATCTCCCCCCATATTCCACAACCTCTCGATGTGGTACAAACGTAGGTCTAACGACAGAGACCGGTTGACTGGGACTCATATAGAGACTAACCTCGAATCACAGGAATATCTGCTGACGATATTGGTCCGAAGGGGCCCACGTACCTCATTGTCTTCTTTGCTTTCCAAATTGCTGCCGGCCATGTCGCACTCTCGATCCTAGCATTGACTATGCTTCTTGCAAAGAGCATGAAGAAGCGACCGTTGCTGATTAACATCTGTGTGACATGGATCTTAGCGGCCGTCTGTTTTTCCTTACTGTATGTCCTCGTCGTAACACGTGTTCGCATTTCCACTCTGCTCATTATTGATGAAATCGTTTACAGCTTCTATGCTGGCCAGTACAGAGGTCCTGAACCCAATAGTGATCTGTGTATCGGTCAAGCGTCGCTTATTGGCGCAATCCCAATCCTGTGCGTTAAGCTTAGCTTCTTCTCCCGCGTCGATCACTCAACCTAGTGCCTTCAGAACGTGTACTGCCACCTTCATCGTTGCATGTCACCTTTGGCACGTATATGATGATCCGGAAGTCCATGAGTATACCTCGCGGCATAAGCGATTGACAACATTTTCCGTAAGTCTCCGCTACCTTAAACCCGCGCTTAACTAATGTTCTTTACTAGCAATTGGTCATTCCATATATCGCCTTCGGGATCTTCGTTGCAATTGGAGCAGCCGTAAGTTATGTGCTCTTTGAGTATCATGTCTCAAACAGCTTTGTCATGTAGATTTCTGTTCAACATCCGGACAAGGTTGACAGAGAACAACGTTATTTCTACTGTTCTCTAGACTGGAATTCATTGTACGCCTCTTACTCACACAGAAGGACCAATTTCTGATCCAAGATGTACTAGGACATATGCAGTTGACTTTCTATCGGCTATCCTTTGTCTTATGGCTGCGGCCCTTGAAGGTCAGCGGTTTGTATCAAGGTGCAATATATAGGCTCACGTTGGTGTTTGTAGCGCACATAGTCTCCGTCGGTTTTCGTCGGTGGCGACTGTCGCGTCGTGCAGGCGTCCCTACAGACCAGACAGTCTTCTTGCACATCCGCATCTTTGTCTTCACCCTCTATCTCCTGGGGTCCACAATGTAGGCGTTAAGTCTGCTCTCACTGAAATTCGATTTGACATATTTCCAGGGTCAATTTGGTCTCCAATTGGGTAGAAATTTCAGTCGTACCAGACCTCCTTTTAGCATCCGGTCGGTGTTTGCCACCCCTCCGGCCACTATGTTCTGCTAATCTCACTCATGCAGTCGGCGCAGCCTTCTTCGTCATATTTGCCACACAGAAAGACGTCATCAGCGCGTGGCGTTTCTGGCGACGCCCAAGACGCGCACATGTCTTGCATGTATCCTCGCCTACGACCAATCCGCTCGTTCCGATACTGAGAGCGAAGGGCGAGACAAGAGATCTCATGACGACAGATCGCAGTAGCAAGAACACGTATTCAAGCTCCATGTTGATGAAAGACTATTACGAGACCAAGGCTCGAGGGGTGGAGATTATTGGACGCCCCGAGGACGCGTTCCGGGAGCGGCCCGGCGAAGTGTGACGTTCATTCATCTTCACGAGAGACATTGAATCGAACTGGACTATGTTAATAAATTATGGGAACGCGAGATGGGGGAGAGTAAGTAGGCGTGTATGTGGATGCACTTAGGATCGGCCCATCGATGTATGGATATGCGTCATACCTTTTGACGCGAATATAATTACGCCCCCCTAGCGTCATATCGCATAGACTCGAGCTTCCGGATATTCTTCGCCTCTTCCGCTGCCCAGTGTTCCGCGATCCAAAGAAGGAGTATCACAGCGTCCGCAACAGCCCACCACGCGATGTCGCGCCAATCGCCGCCAGTAAGCAGACATAGGACTGGCGCAGCGGATGACGCCCCAAACAACGTGGTGTAAGAGAGGAGAGGAGGGCAGCTGGACGCAACGGCCACGTGGACCGGATTTGAGGTGGCAAGCAGACGGACAATGCAACAGAGATGGACTAGGATGTGAAGCAGTGAAAAAACAAACGGCAACGGTAGTTTCGGGATGTATTTATCCGATGGAAATAGGGCTTCCAAGGGTGAATATCTTGGTGGCTTTTTGCATATGTATATGAGGTGCCTGCGAGAGATAATGTTCATGAATTGTGGGCAGCAACGTATGACCACTGCACTCACAGCAATAGTGACAGGCCGGTCACCACTTGCAAGAGCAAGGCATACTGATTGCTTTGTTTCCCGATTCGCTCCTTTAAGTCCTGAATTACTTCCTCTTGTTCTGCGCACAAACAAGCATGTTCAGCGACATCATTGTAGTCGATCTGGGACATCATGGCTCACCTTGCTCATCCAATATCCGTTCGTCTTCATCTTCTTGCGCACTAAACGCGAATGGTATTCGCTTTCTCAGCAACGTACCGGACATTTTCGATGAGGCGGTCAAGATGGAGAGTCGCGTCCAAGCTGCTGCAATCGCGACCCGCCGCGTGAACGTGTTTGTGCAAGCGTGGGAGAGGTGTGGCGCCATAACGCCGGACGAGATCCCGATCGGGCAACGCGCTTCAGGGCCAGCGCTAAGATTATAGATTGCTACTTTTCCTTTCACGCCGAGCTGAGCTCGCTGGTCTTCGAACTTGCTACCGTGCTACTTGAACTTCAAGAACTCTGCTATCTCAGTTGTTGCTTAGAACGCAGAATGCCTTCAATAATTGATGATTCGCCCGTCGAAGAGGGCCAGTTCGACGATGCACCAGAAGAGGCTACTAGTGCTCCTCAGAACCCACCAGATTCTCGCTCAGGTCATCGCTACATCGACGAACAGGAGTGGCTCTCATCCGACTCAGATGAAGATGATAGCGAGCTAGACGAGTTTGAGGTCGAAGAGGATGAGATGGAGGCAGCCGCCTTCGAAAGCCTCCGAGCGGAGGACGAGGACTGGGAGATAGCGGAACGAGGTACGCTTTCATCGCCTTTCCAGCAGTGGAGTGAAACGAAAGTGTCCGACCAGACTTTACAAAACAGTATAATCGCATAAGACAACATGTCGCCGTGCGCACGGGCACCGCCCAAGGCGTGTCTTTAACGATCAGCGGATCTGCTGCGGTCGCACCCCTTCCTGCCATCAACCGACCGCGTCCCGCAAAGCAGGCGACTACATCGACGTCTGCTTCCCATACTAAAGATAAAACCGAAAATCAACTCCAGGCGCTCGCCAAGTACAACTCGCGGCTGAAGAACCTGGACATCCCGTATGATCTCGGGGTTGGCGTAAACAGGAAGGGCCCTTCCGCCACTGCGAATATGAAGGATAAGAGTGATCGTGCAACCACGGAGCAGGTCCTTGACCCCAGGACGAGGATCATTTTGTACAAGATGATCGGTAGAGGGCTCTTGTATGAAGTCAATGGGTGCGTGAGCACAGGGAAGGAGGTACGTAGTAATTGTATACCAAATTCTGCCACGATTAAATGCTTGATTCAAGGCGAATGTCTACCATGCTGTGACACCTGAGCGCCGCCACCTCGCTCTCAAAATCTACAAGACTTCGATCCTAGTCTTTAAAGACCGTGATCGTTATGTCTCCGGAGAATATCGCTTCCGTAGAGGATATAGGTACGTTCTTAAAGGCATTCTGAAGACCAGCTTTTCATCTCAATTTTTTCTAGCCGCCATAACCCTCGCAAAATGGTTCGAGTTTGGGCAGAAAAGGAAATGCGTAATCTCAAGCGTCTCCAGTCCGCTGGTATTCGATGTCCTGAGCCCATAGAAGTACGGGAGAATGTCCTAGTCATGGGATTCCTTGGCGACGCGGAGGGATGGTGCGTAGTTCCCTTACTGGATATCAGCCGTGATGCTGATAATCATACCAGGGCTTCACCAAGGCTCAAAGACGCAACAATCCCCGCGACGGAGTTTCCCCGTCTCTATGAGGAGCTTGTCCTTACAACTCGAAAACTTTACCACGACTGTAAACTCGTACACGCCGATCTATCAGAATACAATATTCTGTACCACGTGGATATACCTGTCTTCGTATCAGATGAACAGCCTACCATCTCGGAAGACCAGCCACAGGCAGGGAACATTCAGGTTGAGTCTCTTGGACATCTATACATCATCGACGTTTCCCAATCAGTAGAGCACGACCATCCTCACGCCTTCGACTTCCTCCGATCGGATTTGAAGAACATGGAAGATTTCTTTTCGAGGCGTGGCGTGCACACGCTCGGCCTGCGGCGCGCCTTTGAGTTCGTCATCAAGGATAGCTTCGAGGACGAAGGCGGGGAAGTCGCCGCGCTGCACACTCTCCTGGAGAAGCAGGCGCAGGAGAATAATTTTGACACACATGACACTGACGGTATGACGTCGGGTCGAACGCAAGACGGGTCGGCCGAACATGAGGACTCGGTGTTCATGAAGTCCTTTATCCCCCGGACGCTCAATGAGGTCTACGACCCGGAGCGCGACGTTGGCGCCTTGAATCGCGGGGAGGGAGAGAAGCTGATTTACAAAGACGCTATAGGCATCGTGACGAAGGAAAACGCCGGACAGCCTATCGGTGTATCCGCTGACGGTGTTACAGGCGCACAGGACACTGTTGGGTTTGTTGACGATCGTAGTGAAGATGATCTCGAGGCGTCAGAGACTGGTTCTGACGACGACAGCGAAGATGGCGAGGCGGAGGGTGCGGACTTGCAGCGTAAGCCGAGGGGTCACCGTCACGAAGACAAGGAGGCGAAAAAGGTGAGACTTCATTCAAGTCTGTTGACTTCCAGGATCCGTACTCATTCTATTTTTTTACTGATATACAGGAGCGTAAGAAAGCTGCGAAGGCCGAAGCACGGGAAAAGCGCAAGCACAAAATTCCGAAAGCAGAGAAGAAACGCAAGGTGAAAACGACAGCGAGAGGAAAGTGACTTAGTAGTAGCGCGAGTAGCGTTTTTGGTGACTAGGCATGGCATAGGTAGTTCTGTCGAACCGTGTATAACCTACCCATCGGTTATGCAACCGTGGCTGGCATCCGAGACGACCTTCGTGTACTTGAATAAAGTGCCTTGGTTAACTTTGAGAGGGTGCGGTTTCCAAGCTGCTCGTCGCTTGTCAAGTTCGGCCGCAGATACTTGAAGCTCAATGGTATTTTTGATGGCGTCAACCGAAATAATGTCACCGTCTTGGACAAGCGCAATCGGTCCACCAACTTGGGCCTCAGGAACAACGTGTCCAATGCAGAAACCGTGGCTCCTGAGAAAACGTGTCAGTTGCAATAAACAGCGCGCTGCGACAGCGCCACAGGCGAAACGGCATACCCTCCGCTGAAGCGGCCGTCCGTCAAGCACGCGACATCATGACCAAGGCCCGCTCCCATAATCAAACTAGTTGGTTTGAGCATCTCGGGCATACCTGCCGGAATGCGTGAGCTCCCCATCCGCGAAAAACCAAAATAAAGAAAACACGGACCAGGACCGCCCTTGGGGCCGAGATATCGCAACACCACTACGGTCTTCTCCCCTTTCTTAATGGAGCCACTTTCAACCGCGGCGACAAAGTCGTCCTCCGAGTCAAAGGTGCGTGCCTTGCCGGTAAATCCGAGACCTTCCTTGCCAGTGATCTTAGCTACGGCTCCGCCAGGCGCCAAATTACCTTTCAAAATACTAAATTGAAAAAATTTTGCCTTCAGCGTAAAATATTTATCACACTTAGAGAGAAAGGTCTTACCGGAGATGTCCAGTCTCTTTGATTGGTTTCTCCAAAGGTCGGATTACATTTTGCTCGGTGAAGGACAGCTCGCCATATTTGTGTGTCCAACGTTCCAGATTCTCGCCGAGAGTCAGGCCGGTGACCGTCATGTTGTTACCGTCGATCAAGCCATGCTTCATCAAGTAGGCCAGAATTTCTGAAACAGAGCTTAGCTGTGGAGCCACGACATAACGAGTTCAGGGTTTCAAGGAATTATACGGCTTACTGGGGATGCCGCCAATTTTGTAGACGTCTTCCATGACATACTTGCCACTGGGCTTGAGGTCGGCAATGAAAGGCACACGGTCCGAGACGTTCTGGAAGTCGTCGATGCTCAACTTAATTCCAACAGAGTGTGCGATGGCGATCAGGTGCAGAACGGCATTGGTTGAGCCGCCCAGGATCATCGTGAGAACCTAAACGGAATATACCATTTAGGACAGGGGCAGCTATACAGCTTTCCTAAAATGCTCACCATGGCATTCTCAAACGCAGATCGAGTCATAATGTCCCGAGGCAGTATATTCTGTTCTAGGAGAGCCCTCATAGTGGGTCCAACGGATGCGCATTCTTGGAGTTTTTCTGGATACTCGGCTGGGAAAGAAGACGATCCCGGGATGCACATTCCGAGAGCCTCAGAACAGGACGCCATTGTATTCGCCGTGTACATCTTAAAAAATAAAGAGGGTCAGTACCGAACAGCGTCTAACTGTAAAAGTACTCACTCCTCCGCATGCTCCGGGACCTGGGCAGGCATGGCGAACTGTGTCTCGACGTTCCTTTTCCGCTGCCTCAGTCTTACCCTCCTGCAGATACTTGCCATATGCTTGGAATGCAGACACAATATCTAATTGTGGAGCGCCAGCGCAGGAGCCTGGGCGGATGGTACCTCCATAGACCATGAGGCCCGGACGATTCAATCTACCCACTTGCAGAACTATTCAGGCGAACCGCTCAATGTGCATCGTATTCTGAACTTACAAGCCATGAGTACACCTGGCATATTCTTGTCACATCCGGGGATAACGACCATGCCATCGAGCCAGTGACCGCCGGCCGCGGTCTCCACCTGGTCCGCAATCAAGTCGCGTGATTGGAGAGAGTATGACATTCCGCGCGTGCCCATGCTGATGCCGTCACTGACACCGACGGTGCCAAACTGGTATCCAATAATTCCCTCCTCTGTGAGCGACTTCTTGACGAGTTGGCCAAGTCCAAGGAGGTGACGATTGCATCTTGACGGAAGCATAACATGATTAGTTCCGTTCTCCACGAACCTTCGCGCAGGCTTACGGATTTCCTTCGTACCTTGCGGAACGGAAGTTGTTCAGCGGCAGCATCGACAACAAGCGGAAGAAAATCACATACCATACACTTGCGATACCGACCATGGCCTTGTTGAAGTCTTCCTCCGAATTGATACCTTCCGTCGCGTACAGCATTGCTTGACTTGCACCCTGGCTCTTTGGTTGGGTAACGGTCCTACTGTACCGGTTCATGACGGGTTTGTCGCGACATATCGCACTTGTTGCGAATGCTCGATTTGCCCCCTGCTTGAGACCATGTCTGCCAGCGAGAAGAGGTACTCCCCGAACATGCATCGCGAGTGCAGGTATAGAGTACAGTTGCAAGGTGAGCGTCCGCCGAGTCACGCTTGATGCGGTCCTTCCGCGCACCGTGACTCATGATCACGCGTAAATGCACTTTCCCACGATTTTCTCAACAAATCAAAGCACGGAAATTATCAAAGCGGCGGACGCTTTCCTCAAATGACGCTTGGAGCATTCGAATATCGGCTACAGTGATTCCTCTTCATATCAGACAATAAAATACATCTTTGGGTTAATTTTGTTCTACGTCCGTATTCCTGTGCACGTCTGTGTGATGCGCCTGCTCAGATCGAGATAGCAATCTGAGCATGCCTGCTTAAATTCAGCGCTTATGGTTGTGGCGACGCTTCTAGCTTGGAAAATCACCTTGATCGAGGCAGGATTTCGCGAGGTCAAAGCAAATATAATGGTCGCGAGGCCATCGTCTGTGCGTAGTGGTCGTTCTACAGATGAACCCAGTGCCAAGCGAGGAGGGCCGCTGGATTTTTTGTGCAAGTTGGCTTCCGCGAGGCCGCGGGGTTGCCCAGGATCTCGTTTGTGTAACTCGAGTGTTCGCCAGAAATGTTACCATCCGGGCGGGCCGAACTCGCCATTATAAGGAAGATAGCGTGAATATTATCCGATCGTGTTTCGGCATTTTCTGTGACGGGTGGTTGTGACGTGGTGAAGGGCGACCGGCAACCCATCCTCGAATATTTTGCAACACAAGAAACTTGGCTCTCCGCTAGACTAGGACGGATGCAATGCCGTAATTTTTGTCCTAGAAAATATTGAATAATAAATTGTGTTTGACGAGAGCGAAAAGGGGGATTTGAGTGTCGGCATAATGACCGGATTTGGGATCTCCGCCCGCCCGCCGCCACAAACAAAGCGTGGTCCGCTAGAGGAACGAAGGTAGACGAACCGAAAGTGATGAGCCCCTGCCGTTTGGCTTTCGACCACAAGTTACGGGTGGAACGGCATAGCTCGACGTTCCCGGGCTTGACCACATTTCGCGAGTATGCACCCTTGATTTTGGTTCTGGCCCCGAGCACCGAAACCAACAGCGGAAGCAAACCTTAGCGGGTCGTCCTATTCAGTCCTCTCAAAGAGCCGCCAGTCCCCCGCTGCTTTCAGGAGCCCACATCCCAGCCGCCCCTCTTCTTCTTCCGCCGGACAGAAAAAAGATCCACCTCACCCGACCATCTGTAGTTCCCTTGGGCAGCGAATGGGCTCTCTATCATCATTAAACTCTTCCTCTTCTTCGCTGATTCGAGCGAGACTTTACGACTATCGATCAGATAATACGCGGAGTAGTTGAGGGGAGAGCTGTATTCCCAGCATGGACAGAGGAGGTGGTGGAGGGCCGCCGAGGAAGGGAAGTTCGCTGCCCAGGACCCTACATGGAAGCTTGTTGCAGCCTGACTCGCACGTAGTGGGCAGCGTTTTTACGGAGGAACCCCAGGCCATATCGGAGGCGGAAGGAGGGCATCCAGTGAACCCAGAGTATGCAACGTATTCCACCCACACTGCCAGGTTCCTGCCTGTGCCCTCCTCATCTCGAGATCCGCCCACATTCGAGGAAGGAAGCAGCCGAGGGACGGTCGGTGTACAGCAGAGAAGTGTTCCAGTCGGCTCGGATCGGCCATATGACGACGGACGGACTGTCCAATACCCCTCATATCTGTACCAGCCTTCATATCGCCCGCATGTAGGAAGCACAGATCCCACATTGTACGCTTCTTCTCAGCATACACCGCATGCACCGTCTCATTCCGGCTCGACGCAAATTTACAGCTACGCGCCGCCGACGCAGACTCGTCTACCGCCTGTCCGGGCTCTCGAGCAAGAAGCTGGCATCTCGTCGGGCGTGCCGACCTCGCGGTATCCGACCTCACCATCGGGATTTGCCGACGCGGGCGAACTCGGCTTTGCTCGCCTGCTCTTGACCGCGACACTCACACGACAAGTAGACTGTAGGAAATGTACAATGTCGACTAGCATATGCTCAGTGTCGTCCTGAACGATGCTCAGCTACCGATTTATCACGAGCAGCTGTTACTCATCTCCACTTGGCTAAGGTTACAAATGCTCGGTCATCAAGCTCTGGCTACCTTGACCGCTGACCACCATGGACGCACAGCAATTCGTAGCTGAACGAGAGCGACAGCCAGGATACACCCATGTAGTCTTGATCACAACGGGCAGCGTAGCATCCATAAAAGCACCACTTATCGTCGCTGAGCTGCTCAAAGTGTGTATCATGCTCGCACAGAGTATGTATCTACTAATGAACGGCAATACAGCATAGCAATGTCAAAGTCGAGGTAGTCGCGACGAAGGCATCTCTTACGTTTTACAACCCGGCAGACATAGTCAAAGCGGGCTCAAGAGTCTGGCAGGACGCGGACGAATGGCCAGTAGGTCCTCCGCCACTTCTGTAGATTATCCACTGCATAGCAAGATCCTTAGACAGGATACAAGATTGGCGACCCAATACTTCATATAGAACTTCGCCGTTGGGCTGACGTAGTTCTGGTCGCACCTTGTTCCGCCAACACCTTGTCCAAGATTGCAGCAGGAGGCTGCGACAATCTCGCTGTATGCTTACCTCTCTCCGGATTAACTCTAGAGTTCACATGTCTGTCATAGACATCTCTCCTTCGCGCACTGGCTCCTACGACCCCGACATACCTCTTTCCCGCTATGAACACGTTCATGTACGAACATCCGCTCACGAACGAACATATTCGTATTGTGCGCGACGTCATCGGTTATACCGTCGTCGGCCCGATAGGAAAGAACTTGGCCTGCGGTGATGTTGGTAAGGATTTGCATCGACAATCCCCTGTTGCCTATGAGTTAACTTGAATACAGGATTGGGAGCCATGACCGAATGGAAGGACATTGTACAAATAGTCGTCGACAAGTTCGGCCTCTCACGCAAAGAGGCTCCCTAAGAATCTCGCACATAGCATAGTCATTGTAATCAACTGAGTATCAATACTGTACATTTCGGGTATATTATCCACTATAGATCGTACGCAGAGCTTCACTCAAAGAAGTCGACTCGTCCCCTTCGCGGTGAGATTACTGCTACAACCTTCCCTTCAAAGCTCAGTAGATCGCCGCCTGATGTTGCTACCAAGTCCGCCTCATAGGGGTCTACATGGACGCCTAGGAGCTTCTCGACGTTGCTTGACGCCATAGCCAGAACGGAAGCTTGTGACAGAACGTCGGGATTGTCCAACAGTGCCTAGGAATGGACAGTGAGCTGGGAGTGACGGTAGAGAAAGCCTGACATACCCAGCCAGCATCAAACCTCAGGTTGCGCACAGCCCATGCGCTGATCATTGGAGTAGCGTTCGTACCTTGAGGGCCTAAACCCACGGTCACACCGGCCTTCACCAATGTCGCTATCGTAGTATCATTTGTTACAGGACGGCCGGGAATACTGCAATTGTTCGTTAGAGCTAAGCCTACACTTCGGCACTTCCGCACGTACACTCTGCGGTTATCCCACATGTAAGGCTGGCAGCGGGAATAGTCAGCAAACTTGACGGTGTGCAGGAAATCTGAATCGTACATATGGTCGTGGTGGGTACAGAATGACGCCAATCTTCGCTTCTGCGAGTTCTGGTGCTAGAATGTGAGCTTCTGAGCCACCAAGAATGGTTATCCTGAGCTCTGTCCCAGTCTGATCCTCGACTTCCTGCTTCATCTGGATCACGGTCGGTATGATATCCGCACTATTTGTCTTTACGACGAGCGGGGTTCCTCCCTAGCTATAGACGTCAGACATACAAACCGCAGTATTTGACAAGGGACCACTTGCCTGGGCGACGGACTGCAGCGACTCATCTCCTGTGCCCCTTGCAGCCGATAGGAGCAGGCGGCGGAGCACCGCTATCTCGGTGCTCACACTTGGAACGTCGCCGTGTGCTAACGAGACGTGGACGGCCGCTGTCTTCTGTACGATTGCTCCTTGTTCCAGTTTGTGGAGAGAGCCCGTTGAGAATGCAGTGCTACTGCCGGAAAGGAATCCTCCATGGAGTGCGCTTATACCCACTGTCACGCCGGCACGGTAAGCCAGCCTGCGTAAAATGACATCAGAATAAAGTCTGTCAAAGAAAGTCGACATATGCTCACAAAGCGTCGCGAGTCCCGTACATCAGCCCATCGACGGCGCGCGGAAGACCAAGCGCGAGGCTCGGCACGTCACTGCCCAAAGGATTGTAAATCGCGCCATCTGTAGTCGTTTCCTCCATGCCTATTTCCTGCAAACCGAGTGCAGAACCGGCGGTCACCAGTCCTGGCTGCAACGAACCCCTCTGCAGGTCCACGACCGTGGCGTCGGCGGAATATGCGGCGCAGCCGGACGTAATGCCATGGCAGAGGATACGGCCGTCATGCACTACGACCTCTCCTGGACCCCACTCCATCAAGTTCTCGAACACGTTCCAGACGGAATTGGTGGCGTCCCTCAGCCACAGATTTGAGACGTTCGTGAACAGGACGACGTCACTGCGTGTTCTGAGCGGCGTCAGCGGAGGAAGACCCTCATGTTTGACTGCATCCTTGATTTCTTGCTCGAAGTCGGGGGTAGCGGGAGCTTTCTGCAGGCTCGTAGGCTTCGTGAGTATACTTGGGAAGGATATTTGTGGGATGCCATCAATGAAGACTTGGGATGGTGTTGCGCCTAAAGATAGTGGGTGGCTGTCCCATATAACGATGTCTAATATCGCAGGTCTGCCGTCTGTCTGAAAATAAGATTCAAAGTGACGTACCCGCGTCGTAGCCTAAATGGAGTGTTATCATTATATTCATTTGCGGTGGCGCAGCAATGACTAACCTTGCTTGATGTAACCAATACGATGATCTAATCCTAGAACCTTCGCGGGCGTAGTAATGACAGAACAGAGTGCAGTATTCTCTGGTAGGCCCCAATAATGGGCCTGAGCGGCCTCGTGGACCAGGTACCTAGAAACAATTGCAGCGTGGTCCGACTGTTATGAATTATGTCAACAAACGGTCCTTCGGTTCTGCTTCGCAATAGCCTACTTTCATAACGACATCGATATCATTGTCCGCTAGCACACGGGGTGCAAACTCTGAGTGCCGGTAGGCTTCCCGCTTGTATCTACAGAAGATTAATATGAAGCAAGGCCACGTAAGAAGCTCATTACCTTGCAAAAGCAGCAAACATGGCAATGGCAGGTGGATGCTCTGCGGATGCATGTCAGGTGCATGGCGAAGGACCAATCGTTACTCGCTCACCATATCCCCGCTTCAGGACGTCTGGGACAAGCCACGCTTCATGCGCATGATGGAAAGCCGCGACAGGGAACTTGAACTCATTCGACAGACGAATGAAATCGTCGATATCCACAGCCTCATAGCAATGTGTTTGAACCTATTGATCTATGGATCAGTGTCAATGCTGAGAGACTCTCAATGACCCTTACCTTGACCCTACCGCGCAGAACGTCCACCAATGCTTCCCACTGTAGGCTCTCCGGGAAAGATTTGCCTGAAACGGAGGCCCAATCGCCATTGAATACATTTGAGCAGTACTCATCTTGAGACTCTTTGATACTGCGAGCTGTGTCATACCTACAAGGGTTCAGTATGACACATCAAGCAGCAAGTAAAGAGCTTCTCACGCCTGACGGAAAGCCCAAAAAGTATCCATCCGAGTCCCGGAATATAACCTTGCTGATAAGCAGCTGTCAGCATGAAATTTCGGAGCACAGCTGTTCGTCACAACGCACATGGATTTTCACCTAGAATAGCGTAGGCAGTGTCAATGATATGAAAGAAAAGTGTAAATATGATATACAGACCGCATGCATGCCTATTGCAACGCAAACCCAGGAATATGTCAGAAGGTCAATGTGATTGCGCAGGCATAAAGCGTACTTGATATGTCTCCAACGAAGCGAATGGTCCGAGCTGTTATAGCCAAACGATGGTTCCAGAAGCATAGAAGTGGGTGAACGCTCTTTGGTAGGCCTCAATTTGATTGAGAACGCTTGTCCACCTGACGTCAAAGCGCATCAACACCGACGCAAACCGCTGATCAGGACAAAAGTAGCGTACCGATCGCGTTCGCCGATCCTGGAAGGATCAGAGCGGTCGTGAGACCACCAGCGACAGCACTAGCGTAGCCTGTCGGACGTTCTAAGGATTGAGCAGACAGTAAGAATGTAATTGAATACATACCATCGTCATGGGTGTTGAGGGCGTCGACTGAACGCAACCACGGCTGAGCAAGACCTTTGAATGAGTTGCCATCTACCGCTCCTTCTAATACTGGAGAAGGCAAGTCTCCCAAATGCGAATGCACGTCGATGAGGCTGGGTATATGCGGACTTTTCAGCTCTAGTAACCTCGTATCTGTGTGTGCGTTGCTCACCCTGGGGTCACCCATGCACTTACGCGGCCTCGTTAGACGAAGCAACGAGAAATATCTGGTCATCACGTACCCATGAGCCTCAATCACAGTGATCTCGCTGTATTCCTCTAATAACTTCTTGCCGACATGACCCACTGCCCTGATAATACCACCAGCAAGCAGCAAGTCCCCGTCGAGCACTTCAAGACCCTGCACGCCTCCGGTCCATATCTTCGCGTTCCTCACAAGCACGGGCTTCGTGCCGACCTCATACCTATCTGATACAGACCTGTTATAGAAATTCAATGGCGGGCCCGGCGTAAGTTGCAAGCTGCGGCACTTCGCGGAGATTTCCTCGGCATGTAGAGGCACTGCAACGGTCCGCTGTCCCTCAGGGGTGGATTTGAGGAATGTCCAGTCGTAGCAGAGGTTGAAGAGGAGGAAGACGGTGATGAGAAGGAGGGTCGAGGTTCGACGCGACGCGAATTGCACCTCCACCATAGTTAGCTGAGGAGTGCAGTCTTAGCACCACTGGTGGCTCATACGCGTTCCAAAAACCCAAAGTCTGCGCACAGCCTGTCTTATGGAGGTTGTAGACGACAAGGAAGACAGCCTGAGAAACGTCGGGTCAATCTACGCGATCATGATGCGCGCAGCGATCCAGTGAGCTCGCGACTACGCATCGCGCGGTCTTGCGTGTAACTCTGTAGCGCACGGAAGGCGTTTACGTTTTCGCTATTACACCTACACTAATCTACAGTCATTCCTGAAAGCGTGACGAATCTATCTATGGCCAGTGCATAAAGATAAGGAATGTATACGAGGTCCGTGCGCAAACGAGAGACAAGAAATGCCAGCAAATGCAAAAGTGTATGTGAGGATGGGATTGAATTGGAGTGTATTTGAGTGTGCGTGCGGTCAATTGTATGTGTGTGTAAGTGTGCGTGTGCTTAATGCAAACAGTCTCCAAAATTAGGGCAGGATATCGTAGCGTGCAAAAGGACATGGTAGTATCAAAATGTGCACAGAACCCAAAACTAGAGATGCATGTTTGTATGTTGCGGCTCAGCTGGCTGGATGCTGTTCGTCCCGCGGAGAGGGCGTCAGCCAGCTGTGTCGTGGTGTTGTGTACACCG
>JANHOG010000493.1:0-15476 GCA_027627325.1 Phlebia brevispora
CTCATTGGTGTGATCCAGGTGTACGGGCTGTCTACAGGCCTTGGTTTTGCGGGCACCGTGGAGAGATACGTCAACGACGGTGGTCGCAACCTCGTGAAGGGTTATCGTGGAGCGATATTCCTCGCAGTAGGCTTCTGCGCCCTGGGCCTTCTGCTGAACCTGGTATTTGTTCGTATGCCGGCGGATAAACAGGAAGGTTGGGCGGAAGAAGATTTGCAGGGAATGAGCGAAGAGAAGACCAAGGTACCGGCCTCGGTATAGGACGTCTTCTCCCAAAGGCTCCGCACTATCCCAGAACATCTTTAGACCCGTCTCACGACTACAAGGTGTCTAATGAGCCGTATCCTTACATGGCTCAGCACGTTACGAGCTGTGACCACAGCACTCGACACGTAGCATACGATGCGAAACGCCGTCATGGTTTCAACGCACCTGGCTGCTCGAACTGGCATTACATGCGTCGATTGTCATGCCGAATTGGCATCCTGTGTATTTATCATATATAACCCGTAGAACGAGAGTAGACTATTCACAGTGTTTTTTCTGTGTAGTTACGAAAGTGCTTAGAGTCTTGCTTTTACAATTGCATCTCAATATTTTGTTCGTGTGTGACCGCTACTATGCATCCTTGTTGAGGACTTCTACGATACGAGCTGACCGCGGGACGAATACACAGTCGAGGCGTTCTGGGTGACTGCGACAGAACCTTAGCTCGAGCGGAAAGCATTACTCACTTTGGCGAAAGATACTTACTAGAAAAGACCCTCTCCCGAAGCTGCGGATTCCGGGCTGAGATGAACAGGTCGACCATCTTCACCTAAAGCCGCTCGTATGTTGAACACAGCGAGGATAGACGCGAATGTCAGAAGAAGGTTATCCTGTGCGAAATACCTTCCGGGACAGATGCTACGGGGCTCTATTTGTCAGTCCAAATAGAAAGAAGACCGACCGAGAACAGATACTCACCGGCGACCAAACCCAAATACATATGTTGCGGGATCGCGAACATCGGGGTCAATGCGGCCATTCTTACAGAATCTGTCCGGGTCGTATGCTTCAGGGTTCGTATAGTCCTCCACGTCATGGGACATGCTCCTGGAGTTTCTAGATGAGTGTGCATCGCAAAGTATGACATTGCTAACGCGTGTACCAGATATTCTGTAGATGACAGTTAGCAACAGCTCACGCTTGAGCATACTACCTGCCTCACCGGAACAATCATAGAGCCTTCGGGAATACGGAAACCCAGATAATCATCCTCAACCATGACTCGATGAGGAACTCCGAAGGGTAGGGCAGGCATCCATCGTAGAGTTTCACGGAAGACAGCTTGAATATAATGTAAAGAACCAAAATCTTCGTGTACAGGGAGACGGTCTTGTCCAATTACTCGGTCGAGTTCATCTTGGGCTTTCTGTTGAACATGTGGATGCAGTGCCATGGCGAGGATGAACCATCCAGTAGTGGTGTAAGACTGAAGGCATGTCACTAACGCTGTGTACCCAGCCACTGAATTTCATACCGTTTCAACCGCGGCTTGATTACAATGCGTCAACTGAGCATACAACTACGAGTGGGGCGGTGTACTTACCACCATATCCCGAACCAGCTGCTGCCTTCACGTACTCTTCGTGTTCAGCGTACAAATCAGTACCTTTATAACGCTTTTCGAGTGTCTCGATTAGGCGGAGTGCTACAGACGATGCAGCAATCCCAGAAGTCTTCTCATTCATCAGCGGAAAGGAATTGTATCATTTGAATACGAAAGATTGATTGATAACTGCTACTCACTATGTCTTCCCTGGTCTTTGAGAATGGAAGGTCCTTCATAGCAGCTGCTTTTGGTCTATGAATGATACCATACTTCCGAAAAGTGACGCCAGGAACCCAAGATGGGATGTGCCTGAGTATAGGGAAGGTGTCGACTAAAAACGCGCCTGGCATCTTCATCTCGCTGAAGGATATTGCGGCCTGTTGAATGATGGAGAGGATCGGGTCGTCCAAACCGGTCACCTTTATGCCATATATGATATCCAGAATAATCGCGGAGAATAAGCTGCGGTGACACTGAGAATTAGAGATCAGCATGGCGTTGGAAATCCATACATGACTAACTGATTAACGGAATCTAAGGATGCCTTCCCACCATCTACCTCGAGCACTCGTCGCAGATAAGCCTGTACTTCACGTAGTTGGACGTCGCGATACCTATGTACCACACCTGCATGGAAGTGCTGGTGGAAATAGCGTCGGACATGCCTCCACGTTTGTCCATATGGCGCGCTCGGAAGGATCCAGTTCCAACCAACACTATCGCAGAGTAACGTTGAGCATGACGGCATATTTCACAAAGAGACGTGCTTACATTTCGTCCATTACACTCTGAGGCTTATCGGAATATATGTACGATCTCTTATCCATGAGGTTCAAAGCATCTCGAACAGAGTTCACGATGACTAAGGGTTGGGACGGAAGCTGAAGATAGAGCAAAGGAGATCCTTTACCGAGCTGGTCAGTCAAAACGCAAGACAGACACAGTTCAAAGTACCGTAATGCTTTGCCCATTCTCCATACTGGAGCCAAGGCCTTATCCGGGGAATGTCGAGTAGGTTTCCCACTATCGGCATCCGCTTTGGACCAGGGGGAACAGGTAGCCTTCGTCTCCTGGTGTACCCGATCAATAAAGCAGATATCAGTAAGAAAAGGCCAACGAAAGGAGATTCAGATGCGAGCAAGTTTGCTACACGACTGATCGACGCCATTTGACTGTGAGTATCGATCGTAGGCGTGCGCACAGCAGAAGGTTGGGTGTAAGGGGGAAACCCGTGGATTTTTGGCTACCGTGAACTATTCAAATACCTGCGTGAGTGAGTGGGAAAGCTCGAGACTTGGCGAGGGCCTGCTGATTGCATTCTTAAAGCAGACAGCTGATGGCACGCTCTAGTTCCTGACGCCAAGGACCATTCATACGTTACATTCGCAGGGATACACAAGTCCAGACCAAGTGCTCTGTCCAATGTCCACACGTATTCGATCACCAGTGCTGCGAGACTGAAAGTCACACTTGAATATTGAATACTTGAGTCGTGGCGAAAATGTCAACGAGAAACGACAAACCTTTTGGTCTGTAAAGCGCATCGGTTGGGATAGGGACGGAATAGCTAACACAGCATGCATCGAAAAGAGGCCTGAAGGTCAAGATGTGTTTGGTTGTAGTGCATCACCATGGACGGATGGCAATGTTAAAACTCTAAGCTAAAAGTTCTGCTAGCCGTCGATCGCAGGCGGGCGGTCCGGCTGAAGCGCCTAGCTCAGTTGGGCGCATCAATTCCTCTTACTGGAATTCTAAACTTCCAAGTTCCCACGTCCCTCCCCCCCGATCGTATGCGGGCCGCCCTCACAATACTCGCGATTTGCATGTTGTCGACTCTGTTATCGTCTCACAAATTCAGAGGTGGGAGAGGACATGAGCTGCAATCAAATATGCCCACGCATTTGTATACGTGAAAGGTCATAGTCATACGAACTATATACTGTAGCGAGACACGTGTAGGGTGGGCTTGCACAACTTCAGTGGTAAAATTATATGTCCACATACAGGGCCACGAGTAATTCTCCATGTTTAGACGGCTCAATCAGTACAACCAATTTGTAAATCCTATGTATTTGTCCGGTAACTGATGTACAGTGTGAGTGGCAGCTTCTCAATCGTCGGTGGATCTAGAGGTTGGACGTACCAGAGACTGGTAGAAAAGGCTCCAACCCTGTGCAAGTTCAAACAATAAGGCCGAACGGGTCAACTTCTTCTTGAAGAACTTCTCAGACCCACATGTGGACTCATCGAAATCGATCCATACGAGTCTGTCTCCCGGCAACAAAAGGATGTTGCGTGGAGCGATATCTCGATGAAAGACGTACGAAGCATGGATCTCATAGAGAGCCCGTAGCGCAGCTTCCGCGATCTTTGGCGTCACGTTTGAGATCGAGACCTGCTGTGCGTCGGAAAGGTATTCCAGCAGCAATGCCTTGGGGGGTCTCCGATCGTCCAATAATGTTGGCTCTATGTACGGGTAATCGGGGCCCCAACGCTTTATATCAGCAGCATTTCGTAGCTGAACTAGATATTCGGGATCATCTTCGGAGGGCGGCAAAGCATAGCATCGCTGAATATCTGCGTCGGACAGCTCGAACCAGCCGTAGCAGCGAGGCACGACTCCTCGATCGCATGCACCGTAATGAAGCAGATGTGCGTACGCTTCGCTCTCCCGCCGGAAACGAAACATTGGCCAGCCGACCTCTTCTTTGATGTATTCCTGGTCTGGATCCTTGTCACGAAACTTTCTGGCGTGAGCATTCTTTGACATAGCCTAGGATCAAATACAGTAACACATACCATTTTCAAGGCGTACACGGTGTCGTCAATGCGAACCTTGTACACAGGCGTACGGCCAGTCGGATTTAACTTCGTCAGGAACTCCAAATTCTCTACAGTCAGTTGGGGCAGAGGTGGCGGCTGGACGTAGGACGTCAAAGGCGGAGCGTTCCTACCGGCGACGCCCTCCGCCGCCTCAAGCGGATTGTCGCCGTATAGTGACATGAAAGGGTTGAGCGCGGTCCGCCGAGCAGTCTCTAAAGCTGTTGGAATCGCCTCAAGAGTGATTTTCTTGAGCACATCGGGCGACTCAACGGGGGTTAGGTTTGGAACCGGTGGGTCTATAGTGAAGGGGTTTTGCTCCGGATACGTGGAAACGAGCTTCTCGATCAGTGAAGCCATTGGAACTAGGATAGCGAAGGGAGGTAGTGCGTATTTCCACACCTTACGCCACGATGGAGTGCCTTTGGGTGGAATATATAAGCGTGCGTCGTGAGTAAGTAGTAGTACAATACGAACTTTTTCGAATTCCGAGTCACCGCCGGGCGTCCTTGGCGCCACAGGGAACGACTGTCTCCCGTATTAGAGGCTAAGGGAAGAGCCTAGCGCCACATCATGCATCACAATCCGTTATTCTTGCAATTCGTTCCGATCATGATGCGCTTAGGTTATCCTAGGTTACTTATCTCGTAAGGACTAGAAGGACTACCTGACGTTGACAAATGGAGAAGGCTTCCAGGGGGAGTCATTCTGTACCGCAAGCTCAGCCTCGAGGATCCTGGGATCTCTAATTGCCACTGATGATCGCGGCATTTACCATATAATAGCGCCCATTACATCGATCCCGGCCGCAACGCTATGCCATTAACCGTGACAGAGAAGAGAACGACTGCCTTCTTTTCTTGTTTGTGGTCAGCAACGGAGACTTACATTGTGCCAGATTGACATCTTGTTATGTGTCTGGTTTCAGGTTTCAGGAAAAATTGTCCTTGGGTTCCCACGCATAATACAAGGCATGGTTTCCTGCATCTACCTGGGATTTGATTTATTCTGAGACAAATCTGGCAAAATTGTCCTACATGAAGGCTCAAAAGGGAGCAGAAGGGTATTCTGACAAGGTCTGCAGGGTACGTAGATGCGCTATTCATATATTTGGAAATCTACGTGATTTTGCTGTATATTCTAGCAAGCCTAGGGTCCGCCACGTTGTCCTGGGATCATAGACCTTCATTCTCGCGATGAGACGAACTGCTAGAAACGTCTCTCTCATCATGCATTATTCCTAAGTAGGATTTTGGCGTATCTTGATCATGAAGATATCATCATGCTAAGAGCAACTGCACAGATAAGTCGTTTACCGCGATAGGACCACACGCCTTTTCGCTCAGGTCGGCATAAGACACGGATGATTACAGCGATCTGGCTGCCGTGGTCTCTGTGTAGGCTTTTGATATGGTCGACAGATTTAGAAACCCCGCACTCCTATTGGGGTTCCCTCTACGGATGGATTGCTCGTTGAGTCAGTGTTTGGGCCTTTTTAAAAGATTTCGCTGTGTATGGGGACCTCATGTGAGCTGTGGCATTATGATCTAGTAGTTCACACAAACTATCTCAATGCGTCCTAGATCACGGAGTATTCCACGAATCGGTGGCATTTTCCCCTGTCCTCACGGTGAGTCAGTGCTTCTTAACGCTGTCGTCTTGTCATCTTTGGAATTGTTCACATGCAGGTCGTTCAGGTCGTCCACTAGAATGCGCATGCGCTGATAAACGAGATTGGGTCTCATCAGCCGTTGTCCTAATGAGTCTACGCCTGGACAACGTAATGATGGCGTCTCGAGAGAGACATAAAAACCAGACAGTTCTCTGCCTTACGAGACCCAGGATAAGCCCCCCTCCTTGCTTTCCAAACACATTCTGCCGACATGAATAATCTCTTGCATGCTCTCGGCACCCCATACGTCAACGATCAGAATGATACTCTTTATAGTTTCGAGAGGGCCACCGACCCATGGGTCCGTCCGCACCCTCAACAAGTCCTAGCGATAGCACCGCCTGGGCCGAGAATCTGGCAGTGGGCTGGCGGCTGGCGGTGCCCAACTATACGAGCCTTATGGGATCCCCCGAACGTGAATGCAAATTATACCGTGAGCTATCATCCCGTTCCGATGAATGAATGTTGACTTAGTATCGTCTCGTTTAATTTCACTCAGGCTTTCCTAGCCAACACCAGGAATCCACAATACGATCACAAAATACAGTACGAGAATGTTCTCAATTGGAACATCAACACGCAGCAGGTCTTGCAGCAATTCCCCATACTAAACTGCCCGTATAACTACCATCACATCCAACTTGATGACCGTCTTCGCCCTTCAGCAAATCCGCATCCGCACTATGGACCATACTGGCACGAAGCAGGGCTAACGAGCCGTCTTGATGCAACCGTTTTCCCTGATCTGCGTCGGGTCCAATGCTATTTGGCTTTCATTCGCAACTACAATGGCCCGCCTGGTCCCGACGTTTTACCTTTTGTGCCGCTTTTTACTTGTTCTGGGAGCGATGGTTGGCACAATGCGTTTCTTCCAGACCGATGCGCTCTCCATTCGGATTACCAGGTCTATCACATAGGCAGATTGTTCGGAGAGATCAAACCGTCGTACAAGTTCCAAGCTAGTTGGAGAGACGCTGCAGCTGGGTTCAGGGCCAACGCGGAATATCGACAAGTTTTGTCTCAGGTCACCTTCTACTGCACGCGTACTGGGAGACAACAACCCGGCCAACAAACTGCCAGGTATGGATTCGTCATCACAGAGACAGAGGTGGTATTGCTCCGTCGCAGGAACAACGGCCAAATATATGCATCGGAAGGCTTTCCACTGCAGGTAGCACCGCCTCCAAACCGACTCTCTGGCATGCAAGCGTTGATCTATATCCATCTGCTTGCCGCATCGTTAGACGGCTTGATGTAAGGTATGCAGCGCTGGCGCAAAGGCCAAGTGAATGCTTAGACCGGCATTTCCTGAACGAAGGGCTTTATCGCAGCCAATACGAACAATAACGGTACACGCAAAAGTTTCTTGGCCCGTTTGCGTCTACAGTTCTCGAAGATTTCAGTCTTGTAGTGACCGTATCTCAACTTCCATCTATGTTCTTCTTTTGACCTGGTAGAAACTGTTTATGTCTCTTGCTGTATGCTCGCTTGAATAACTAGTAAATGGCACCTTGAAAATTGACCTGCACCTCATGTCGAACAGCAGCTTGGCGTGTTCGAGGGACTAGACCGACAATGGCAAGTCTGACAGAGGGTCTGGGAACACGTTCATCCATATATCTCGTCTACAGCAGAAGATCAACGCAAGTCAAAGGCATCTAGATATCCAGATGTAGCCATTGAGTACGCTCGTGACATCGCACCATAAAGTTTCACATACCGCAATCGGCCAAACAGCGGTGCAGCGACCTCACACATTGATGCAGTGTGAGAGGCACAGATAAGACATGTCGCTCACTAATGCCCATACGGTGTCAGTGGTAGTACTTATTGCAAAGGGGTACCTAGCTCATGGGCTGGCTGATACCATATCAAGATTGCGTGCCAAACGAAAAACATAGAGGGGCGCGGGGCGCGAACGGCGATTCTCCCCCGGAGGAATAGAGAATATGCCAAGAGAAGGTATTATTATTGGATATCCTATGCATCACAGACCGTATGCAGTCATTATCAAATCCGCGGCACGCTCAGCCACGGTATATACGATAGCTTGGATGTGGCAATTAGGAACAGAGGGCTACAAAGCGGATGAGCAAGACATTCGAGAAGCAGCGAAACAAGCACGTACGAAAATAGACGCGTCGACGACACGCAGCCCTGAAACACCCTTCACGCGCAGTTGAGAGTCGACGACACCGTCATTGGAATTGGCGGGGGACATCCTGCAGGTTCCACTAGGGTGGTTCACCGTGACAGCGTTCTCAGCCGCGAAGACTGCCAGCTGCAGGTCGGTGGTGGCGTGTGCAAGATCTCCGTAGGCGCTTCCGATGTATCCCTTGAATACGGGTGCCTTGATAAATTCTTGGGCACCCTTGATAGACTGGACCATGGCGTAAACGTCAAAGATGTTCGTCAAGAGCGAGGGGTCGATAAGGGGATGATCGAACGGATCAGACGAGTTGATCAAGACGGTTCCGCCTATGGGGGTGTCGGTTCAGTGTCGGAGACTAAGCATCAAGGCATTGTTTACGCACGAGACATGGGAGCAACGAGAGCTGCAAGGAGTGTCAGGTAGTTGCCCGTGGTCGGCGGGGCAGCAGTTCCGAAAGGAGCGAAGGCATTCTAGAAGAAGATGATCACAGTGGATATCAAGCCTCAGGCACAGAATTAAGGTTAGGTACGCACGACATAGATCGTCTCCATGTGAGCCGAGTTAGGACCAGCTGCCGGGTCCTTGTAAAGAAGCCAGATAGGATCATCGTCGGGTATCCTGAAGAAACTCTGGGTATTTCCAGGAGAGTCCACGAATAAGCCTGTTCGGTTAGACATCCACTGGGCGAGGTCTGCGTTGAATACGTTATTGTCACGCAGGACGTTATCCCACGTCGCATTAGAGTTAACTTCGTAGTACAATGGGACTAGCGGGTGGTCGGCGAGTCCGGCGCCGACGTCGTTGTTGTCGACGATGGGGGTGATGCCGACCGACCGGAGGACTCTCTGGGGGCCGATCCCAGAGAGCTGTAAGATTTGAGGAGACCCGAATACACCAGCAGCGAGGAGAACTTCCTTCGTCGCTTTCACAGTGTACCGTTGACCTGAAATGATGTCCATTTGAGATGACGCTCTACAGGAATTGGAATGAACTTACTAGCCGAAGACTGAGCCATCTCGACTTCTCGGAAGGCAGGAATTCGGCCGTCAGTACCAGAGCGTATTATTCTGGTCACTTGGGTATTGATTAGAATGTCGAGATTAGTACGGTTATCGACGGGGTGTAAGTAGGCGGTCGCAGCGTGGCTGCGCTGGCCACCGCCAACACTGGATTGCATGTAGGCTAGGAGGAGGAATCATCAGGATTGTCAGAAAGATGCATGAAGCGGTAAGAAGGCGGAACGTACCTGTGCCAAGGCCGTTTCCAGCATTGATGTCTTCGTTGTAAGTCCACCTGCCTCCCAGCTGATGACTAGCGTTGATGACGAGGCTATCCAAAGGAAGAGGAAATCCCGGTACGCTGACATCCACGGGTCCATCTCCGTGTACGCTGGGAATAACTTCGCCAGCATCATTATGCCCATCGGCGGGCGGGACGAGAGAGGAAGTCTAGCCGGAAGGTTTAGTCGAGAAATATCAAACGTAGATACACTTCGTACCTTCAGATAATATTGCTTCACATTATCCCATGCCCATCCGGAGTCACCGGTCAACGAAGCCCAATGGTTCCACAGATCGTTCGAGCAGATATTCCACGTGAGAAGATCTGGGATTGGCGTTGTTCACACGGGTCAGAACTCAGACACGACATAGAAACACTTACTGAGGCAACTACTACCTCCCAGTACCTTTCCCCGAGTGTAATGGATCTCTCGAAGACCTGCACCGAGCTGAGTTGTGGTTGTATAATTCCAATCTATGGGGGTGTTTGGCAGAGAAGTACCCAAGAAAGGCACTTCGATGCCAATATCGCCGACGTCGCTGGCAAGGATGTGAACGGATTGACAGGGGGATAAACAAGAGGAGTATTTACCTCCCACCAGCTTCGATGACTAAAACATTCACCGCCTTGTTGCTGCTTAATCTGTTTGCAAGCACATTTCCGGCGGTTCCACCTGTTGCGATCCATCAAGTTTGAGCCTATGCACAACAAGTTCAACAAACACAACTCACCCCCTATGATGATGAAGTCATATGTGCTCTTGATCTGAGTAGGAGAGGTCAAGATCGTAGCACTCGCGGGAATTATCGAAGAAAGACCGAGCGCTGCGACCAAAAAAATACGTCCACGGAGCCATTCTGAGCGTCGGGGGTATCAGAGCGATGGGTTAGCCTCCAAGGAAGGCAGAAAAGAGTGGAACAAGCCAGGAGAGCTTGTTCTCGCCGAAATTTCTATCATCACGTTTATAACGCCAATAACGCGATGTGCCTGGCCGCTTGGGCATAATGAGCTAGATAGTCTCAGGCACACAGCTGCCGAAGGGCGAGAGACATCATGCGCCACAAGTATTAGACTGAATCCTGGCTGTATGAAAATTGTCGGTGAGTATATATACAGCACAGTACATCCATACCAATGGACTGACAGTGTACCAGCCCATACCGTGCATACCAGCATGTGCTTAGATACGATGGTATCAGTGGTCTGGATCGTCCGATACGGTACAGAACTTGGCGCGGCGGTCCCATCAAACCCTTTTTTCCAGATGATCTGCATATGAGGTGAAGTGCTCGATGAATTCATTGCCGGCGGAGTTGCTCCCTGTATTTGTTGTGTTTGTGTTGTTGAGATGTCCTACAATTTTGTCCAATGCTTTGGTCTGTTGTTGCGATTGTTGTGAGAGTTGTGAGAGTGTATCTTCATGTTTCTGTATGATGGCGGCAAGCTTCTCGATCTGTTCAGATGCCTGTGTGGTGTTTCCTGCGTCCTCTTCGATTGCAGTCTGCAGCTGATTGATGACAGCTTGCGTGAGGACCTGTGCATGCTGTTCTAAATCTAATTGTTCTGCGTAGTAAGCTAAAGAAATTAGTGCATCATATGTTATCTGATGTTTCCCATGTACTGTCTCCGCTAAGTGTTTTAAGCCCGTGATTAAACCTGCCATGGTAGGTTTCCGTTCATTCGGTACTAATGAGAACTTATCTAGTAACTGAAATGCGTCATCGTAGCTTTGTATGTTCCTGTTGGTGGAATCTGCGTTTCCTGACGTATTAGCATGAGTGTTGGAGCCAGCGCTATTGCGTTGTGGTCGTGCAGTGCTGTTCGTTGTTGTGGGGCTGGAACTGCTGTCGATACGTCACTGCAATCCACCGTGTGGAGCCATATGTTCGATATAGTCCTTATTCGGTCGTAGTAATTATTGTATAGTAAAGACCCGCACGTTCGACTGCCCGCTCTGGGTGTCCTCTTTTCCGAGGAGCAGAAAGTGCTGCTGCGATCCTCTATATTCTGTCTATATCATCCACAGTGTTTTATTGACTTATTTATTGAGCTATTTATTCTATGTGTGCGTTGATTACCAGTCATATATACCTTTATACCCATCCATTCGTTCAAACATTATGTCTACTCATTCACAGTGCTCGAACAATGTCATGGCACGCATGGCTTGCAGTGCAGCCGCTGGTCCGAGTCGTGCCGACGTTGTACTACAGTGGGCGCTTCATGTTGGAAGTGGGTCTTCATTCCTCGTCCACATCACTTCCGTTCCGTTATCCACCTCGCGTTACTCTTTCTATCTTATCCGTAATTATTTTTCCTTTCTTAGCTACTTCGGTCTGTAGGCTATCGTACATATCTATATAAACCCCTTGTATTCGAGTAGTTACGGTATCATAATTCATCTCGTTTACGAGTCACTCCCTTCGTCCGATTCCAACAGGTTATGGGCCCCGCGCAAGCCTAAACCTCACCAATCGCAAAGTACTTGCCACTGTCGATCCATTGCGGATCAAACTCTTCTGTTGGTCTATTGCAGGCCCAATCCTAGGCAACTATCTTATCTGATCAGCATCTTATCACGCACGCGCCAGTATGGCCGATCCGACATCCAGATCTTATCGCATCCCGCCGCTCACAGGCGCGGAGAACTACACTACATGGCGAGTACAAGTCATGGACATCCTTCGCGACCTTAACTACTGGGGCCACATCGACGGCTCCGACCCTCGTCCAGCGCAGAATCACGTCGCATGACCCTTTGGGATCGCCACGATCAAAGGGCACTCACTGTCATCTGCCTTCGGCTCGCCTCCCAGATGATTCCGTATGTCACCCGCTCCGATACGGCCGCCGAAGCCTGGAATGAACTCGCGGCTGTGTTCGCGAGCCAAGGACCGTTAGCGAAGGTCACGGCTAGGAGGAAATTTATGAGGTACTCGATTGAGGAGGGAGCAAACATGGAGGATGAAATTAGGAGTTTGAGGACATTAGCAGAGGAGATGATGATGTTAGGGCAGTCACTTTCAGATGAGGAATTCACTCTCACCCTCTTGACTGCCTTACCCTCGTCGTGGGATGCCTTTGTTTCTTCCATAGGAACCACTCCGACGTCCGGAGAATTGATCGGACGCCTTATCCAGGAAGCTGGGCGCCGGAAGGACCAGACCACCCCCGAGACTTCATTGGCAGTGTCCAATGCGCACCGTGCCGCTGGAAAGAAGAACGGACGGTCAAAGTTTCGTCCTGGCGTATTTTGCCATTTCTGTAACAAGGAAGGGCATATACGACCGGAGTGTCGTTCCTTGAAGAAATCCCGCGACAATGGCAACAATCGAGGAAATGGTGGTCAGCCGCGCTATAATCAGAATAACCGCGCGCACATCACAGAACTCGATGATGACGCTGGGTACGCGTTCGTCACCGAGCTCTCCTCGCATCAAGGTCGGGATGACGTTTGGCTAGGGGACACAGGCACCCAGTCGCACATTGTGCGCGACCGTGCTCTATTCTCGTCATACTCCCATACACCGGGCGCTACCATCAAGGGCGCAGGAACTTGCCCCGCCTTGGGCCGCGGCACTGTCAAAATCTTCTTCGTCGTTGACAATCACCGTGTCCCTATCACCCTGAACAACGTCATTCATTCCCCCGACATGCCTTACAACCTCCTCTCGCTCGGGCGACTTACAACTGCTGGCCTCTCATATTCTGGCGAGCGCAATCGACTCCGGATCCTCGACGGTGATCGAGAGATCGGTGTCGGTACCAAATCCGGCAATCTCTACCGGGTTTCCGTGGAGCCTCGGACGATTCAAGCCCATGCAATACGCACTGCCCGTACTTGGTATGAGTGGCACTGCACGCTGGGACACATCAACAAGCAGCAACTGAAGGAAATGTTCACCAAAGGTATGGTGAACGGTATGGATGTTGACCAGTCTTCAAATCTAGACTTCACGTGTGATGCCTGCATCCAGGCAAAGCACACCCGCCGGCCCTTCCCTGAGACCTCCGACACCAAGTATACCAATGTCGGTGACCTCGTCTACTCGGATATCTGGGGTCCGGCGCGAACGGAGTCCATCCAACACAATACGTACTATATTTCCTTCACCGACGCTGCTTCCAAACACGTCCACGTCGACTTCATGAAATCTCGCGCATCGGCGCTCGACCGCTTTAGGAAATACGATTGCCGTTTGGAGAATCAGACGGGCAGGCGCATCAAAATCCTCCGCGTTGACAATGCGAAGGAATACACTCAAGGCGATTTCAAGACATACCTCGATTCACGCGGTATTATTTTACAGACCACCGCGCCTTACTCTCCTGCCCAGAACGGAGTCGCCGAACGCCTCAATCGCACGCTCGTTGAGCATACCCGCGCTATGATACTTGCGCGCAGCCTGCCGCGCAAATTCTGGCAAGACGCTATTGCTTACCTCTGTCATGTCAAGAACTGCTGTTCCACTCGCGCGCTCGATGGCAAGACACCTTACGAAGTCTTCTGGGGCCGCCGCCCCGATGTCCAGAACTTTCAAGAATTCGGCATACCATGCTGGGTCCTCGTTCCCGAGAACCGTCAGGACAAGCTTGCCGCTAAGTCCGAACAATACATCTTCACTGGTATCGCTGACAATGCTGCCGGATGGCGCTATTATTCCCCGAAGACGAACCAAATCTTAACTTCTCGAAACGTTATCTTCACGCGACAGAAGGAAGCTGTTACGCCTTTTATGGCTGACAGTGCTCCCACCGTTGAGGGGGAGCTTCCCACGTCTGCGACTCCATCCAACGCTGGCAGCACACCTCCTCCAGCCACTCATAACCTCCGCAATACCACTCGGCTCGACTACAAGACCCTTGATGCAACCGGCATCAAGGAACCAAAGGCTGAGGACCAAGCAAACCTTTGCTTCGCTGCGTTCAATCCGTTCGATGAGCCGAGGACTGTAGAAGAAGTGAGGAAAAGGGAGGATTGGAAGGAGTGGAAAGAGTCGATGGACAAGGAGATGGATCAGTTGAAGAACATGGGCACTTTCGAACTCGTTGATCTTCCACCTGGACGCAAAGCTGTCGGCTCACGTTGGGTCTTCCTCATCAAGAGGGACTCCGAAGGCCGCATTGTCAAGTACAAGTCCCGCCTCGTCGCGCAGGGCTTCTCTCAAATCCCAGGTCAAGATTTCACTGAGACGTATGCGCCTGTCATGCGACTCGAATCCCTCCGCACGCTTCTCGCGATCGCCGCCGTGAACGACTGGCCTGTCCATCAGATGGACGTCGTCGGTGCTTACCTCAACTCGGAGCTCAAGGAAGAGGTATACATGCGGCAGCCGCCGGGCTACGACGATGGCACTGGCCGCGTTTATCGTCTCATCAAAGGCCTGTACGGCCTACGCCAAGCTGCGAATATCTGGAACGACACCGCCAACGAGATTCTCACTGGAAAACTTCATTTTGTACGTCTCGCCGCCGACTACTGCGCTTATATCCATGTTCAGGATGGCGTCGTCTGGATCATTTTGATCCATGTCGACGACATGGCCCTTGTTGCGTCATCCAACGAGGCCATGCGCGAACTCAAGACCGAAATCGCACGCCATTTCACGGTTACCGACGGTGGGGAAATGAAGACCTTCCTTGGACTTCAAATCGAACGCGATCGTGCCGCGCGCACCATACGTATACATCAAACGCGCTACATACACACCATTCTCGAGCGTTTCAAGATGCTCGACGCGCACCCTGTGCACACTCCACTCGATCCGAATGTGCATCTCGCACCGACTCCCGATGACCGCGAACCGATTCAAGTTCCTTATTCCGTCGCGATCGGATCTTTACTCTATGCCACGATCGCGACACGCCCTGATATCGCCTTCGCGGTCCAACACCTCGCGCAATTTACGGCACGTCCCTCGCAGGAGCACTGGACCGCCGTCAAACGAGTCTTCCGC
>JANHOG010000494.1:0-15467 GCA_027627325.1 Phlebia brevispora
TCGGTGCCTGTGTACGAGAAGCCCGCCTGGATCATCACGGCCCACCACGCCAGGAAGCGGCCCTTGCTGCCGCCAATGCCATCGAACTGGTTGAACGGCCCGGGATGCTTCCAGTATCGGAATCCAATACGGTCGTGGTTGGGTCCGCCGCCCAAGTCCAGCACGATTCCCAAGATGATGAGACCGGTTATAGTGACCACCTTGATGGAAGCGAAGACGAACTCGGCCTCAGCGTAGGCACCTGCGGAGAAAGTGAGACCAAGCGCGAATGTCAGTTTCAGCAGGATGATGTTCGCACTAAACGCCTACGAGCGCCGAACAGGTTGATAATCGCGACGACGACGAGGAATACCGTGATCCAAACCGCCGGGTTCACGGTGCCGTTCCTGTCGATTCTCAGTAAGTGTATAGCTCGAACATCAAGATAGTTGGATCTGTACCAGTAACTGACGAGGACGGATGCCGCTGATAACTCTGCAGGGAGAATAATCGCCCAGTTGTACCCTGCAAAGCGCGCATTTTGGCACGACATATTCTGCCGTATGGGACAACGTACAGTAGTTCCAGCCACACGTGAAAGCCCACGCTCGCCCAACAAACCTTTCGGCCATCGTGATGTGCCCCCCAGGCAGAGGAAGATACGCAACCATTTCGCCGAGGGAGATCATGCTGCGAGCTAATCAGACGAGACGACCGCGAGACAAACCGCAACTCACACTGAATAGCAGACCGTCCCGACGACTACATACCCTAGAAGGAGGCCAACCGGTCCCCCGGCTTGCAGGGAAGACGCTGTGCCCAAAAAGAGACCAGTCCCAATGACACCGCCGATGCTGTCCGGTATCAGCGAACGCTGTTGGCGTGTTGGGCGATCGCGACCTACCTAATCATAGCGACGTGCCGGTTCTTCATCGTCCTCCGAAGTTCATGGCTCCCGAAGACCGGCAATGCGTAATTAGCCTCAGAGTCGCCATCCGTGTTCCCAGAAGCGATGGGTTCCTTGCAGTCGAGCTTCTCTTCGACCTCGAGGGACATCGCGGAAGTGGATATAAGCTGGAGGAGAACAGGACTACTGCTCTCGACATGGTTTGATCGCAGTATATATGTGAAAAAGGAGGTTGTACCCCCGCTACCGTCGGTAACAATGCGTGAGTTTGACATCAGAGTCGACTCCAAGCGGACGGTTTAACAGCGACATCATCCTACGGAAAACCATAAGGCCGACGTGGGTGAAGGTGTATGAGCCACGTATTCGCCGAAATCCTGGTGCTGTGAGGCTACGTACCTTTAGACTACCTAGCACATCTCAGTTCAGTATTGACAAAGAGCTATCAGGTCTCTACAAGTGGAAACTTCTGCTAAGGTTTCGCTGTGAGTATGGCCGTTCCTCCAGAGAAGGTGGTGATCAAATCTTATCAAAGGCCGTCTAGAAGACTGATCCCTGGATATCTCCTGAGAAAAACACGATACATTCAGGAGTCACATCTGTAAGTAGCAAAGTGAGTCTTATGCAGCTCGATGGTGAAGGATAAGACTGACTAGACGAACTAAAACCCTCAAAAGACAACAGTAAAATACATGAATCAAGCGCTAGGATCACAGGATATTAAAGAATGTTGTACCAGTATACCGCCGCTTCCGAGCTGAGATGTACAACGAGTGTATTACATCTGCGATGAGATGAGTAGGAGCTCCACACACTTTGATCGAAGAAGATAAAACTTACAAGCCAACCCCACACCCTCTCTATCCAATTCCGCGGCGGTGGTTCATCATACGACGCAGCCTCTACTTCTTCGAGGCCTGACTTGAAGTCCATATCTTCAGGTCTTATCCAGCCTTCCCTCATCCAGAGGCGTGAGCCAATATACAGAACGGGGAAGAACATCAGAGGGAAGTAATTCGTCGCAAATGTGTCAGATGCCCATGAGCCTTTCAGGAAGACCGCAAATCCGCTGAACTGCAAAGGACATAGATACATCAATCTCACGCAGCTACGCTAAGGGCGCAAAAAACACGTACGAAATTGACGACGATGCATGCTATGGCGACATACCATGCCGCATACGGCTGCAGGAAGGACTTATAGGGCAGCTTCGAGCGGTCGAAGCCCTGCGCTTTCATGCCGGCGTAAAACCGGATGTATGTCACAGCAATGCCGAACCAGCTCATAAGACCAGCGACTGCTGTCATATTGACGAACCTATGGAACGCACGGATGAGAACGGCGTATGCAAGACGCGCGGAGGGCGCTCACCAGGTGAATACTTTGCCGGAACCGCTTTTCACGCCCATGTATGACAGAAGCGAGAGTGACGCAGTGGTGGCTAGCGCTACCCAGGGCAGTCCCCACCTGTTAACCTTAGCAAAGATCCTGGGAGCGCTACCATTGACAGCAAGGCCATCTGCCAATACCGTACATGTCAGCATCGGCATCGGCGTATTGAGCATTTATCAGCACTTACAGAGGGCGCGCGAACTGGTGTACAGGTCACTGGACGCAGCTGACCATGCCGAGGTCAGAAGGCACGCATTAATCAAGCCTGGGAGGCCCTTGATGCCGGCGTTCTGAATGGCGATGACGAAAGGCGACTTCGCCGCAGTCGACGTTTTTAGGGATAGGCTGGGGTTGGTGTATGGGACAAGGAGACCGATGATTATCACGCCTCCAATGTAGAATAGTAGGATACGAATGTAGACGCGCTTGATGGCCTTAGGAATGTTGCGGCGAGGGTTCTTTGCCTCACCTGCCGCGATAGCGACAACTTCGGTACCGATGTACGAGAAGGCGGCATTGGACATGACTGCCCACCACGCCAGGAAACGACCCTTGCTGCCAGGGATGTTATCGAACTGAGCAAACGGTCCAGGGTGTTTCCAGTAGCGGAACCCGATACGGTCGTGGTTCGGCCCACCTCCCAGATCCAGAACGATTCCCAGGATGATGAGACCGGTTATGGTAATAACTTTGATAGAAGCGAATATGAACTCGGCTTCACCATATGCACCTAAGGAATAAGGTTGGCTCGGCATCGGGTGGAAGTGATGCTCGAACGGAAAACTTACGAGCACCGAACAGGTTGATGCCTATGACAATGACGAGGAATATTGAGATCCACGCTGCGGGATTGACCGTTGAATTCCTGTCGACAGTAGATGAGTGCGGAAGAGATGAAATTAACTCTGATCTTACCAGTAACTAATCAGCACGGATGCTGCAGACAACTCGGCAGGAAGAGCGATCGCCCAATTGTACCCTGCAGAACGAATGCATGAGAAACATAGATCTTCTTTCCGCGCAGCAACCTACAGTAATTCCATCCGAGCGTGAAAGCCCAAGGTCGACCGGCAAACCTCTTTGCCATCGTAATATGTCCTCCCGCAAGTGGGAGATATGCAACCATCTCACCCAAGGATATCATACTGTCGATACTATGAGTTGTGCCACGAACCGACAAGATAAACAACTTACACTCCATAACAGATTGATCCGACCACAAGGTATCCTAGAAGAAGACCAACGGGACCACCAGCCTGCAGAGAACTTGCTGTTCCCAAGAAAAGACCAGTACCGATGACGCCGCCAATACTGTTTGACGTTGGCAAGTTACGTTGGCATTTTGGTCAATACTGACTCACCTGATCATGGCGACATGCCGGTTCTTCATCGTTCGCTGGAGCTCATGTCCACCAGATGCCGGTACCACGTAGTTGGCTTCCGAGTCCACATCCGAGCTTACGGGAGTGACAGAGTCCTTGGGCTCTTTCTGCTCTTCAAGGGACATCGCGGGAGCAGAGATGAACGACGAGGGGGAAAGGATGTGATGTCGGCGACATTACACGGCGAAGGCTTATAAGTGAAGATGGACGTGATATCCCGTCAGTATCGGATGTTACAACAAAGTAGCTTGATATCGAAGCCCAGTCGAAGCGCGGGACTTGACAAGATCACCGTGCGGAACCTTGCTATGCCGACGCGCGAAGAACCTAGGAGCAGTCAACTACCACACAGCATACCCATGTGGAGCAGCTAAATCGCTGGTTACATTTCAGTGCATCAATCTGAGGCTAGGATACCGCAGTTCACGGGGTCATTGGTGACTGAGAGCCGTGCCTTCAGTTCGGATGATAGATTCTAAAAAGAGTGAGCTGTGCGTACCGTGACCTTTAGTATAGCGCGTAAAGCTGATTTCCCTATGTCTCCATAATTTAATACATCATCTTCCTCCCGCCCTGTTCGGCATATGTGGCAGACTGAAGTAATGAAAGGTGCATAGCCTGAGTCCATTGTGGTACGGGAACATCTACGCTCCGCTGCGCTAGCGCTCGACGCGCTTGCCACATCTGACGCCCATGGTGTTCACAAACCCATTGGAAAGTAAGAAAGCAGAAAGAATAAACAAAATTTCGCGTACAAGAATCCCACAGCTAAGCGACATACAGATTGAGGGGTGGCCAGATATACCTGTGCTCGTTTCGAAGTCAATAGGACAAGCCATGGTGTGGCTTGGCCAGACTGTAGTTGAATTGGACTTTCCGCGCCTTCCTGTTGCGTGAGGTTGTTGTTGGTGTCTTCGACGGAGTTCTCCAGCGTCCACTGGTTGAATTCCGGAACCAGCTGTTTCAGCTTACGGAAGGCCATGAACGTGCCATCTAGGGCCCATATCGGGCGTACTGCGGTGTCTCCGGGGCGGTTGCACAAGATGGTACCAGGGGCTATGATAGTCTGTCCGGGAAGCACTGACGTGGCAAAGCCCGTGACGGCCGGCTGGGAGAGCCGTCGAGGAATCCAAAGTCTGTGAATATTATTACATACATCCCTCATGCTTCCCAAAAGAGACGACCACTTACGCTCGTGACCGGCTTCCGCACCTGGACGTGCCGCCGCATCAATCTCGTATACCTGAGAGATAGAACTGCCGAAGATTGTCGTAATGTCGGCGGAATATTGTGTTGTGAACTCGCTCTGTCATGTCGTCGAAATTAGTATCGTGTCCATGATATAATGTGACGGCACCAACCGCGCTACTGCCAATGAGGAACACGCCGTGAATATTGGTACCTGCAAAAGGGGCTTCCCAGAGAGAAACGTCGTCTCCAAGATTTGGAGCATCAGCAAATTGCCCCCCAGTAAATTGTGCATCGCCGAGGTCGTCAGTAACTCCCAGGGTGTCAAGGCCAGTCTGCGAAAACGCGACGTTGACGAAGGCAAGGGGCTGGTTCGATGGGTCGTCAAGCAGGACAGCGGTAGAAGTGATGTTGGGTATGTAGGACTGCATGGCTAACTTGAAGTCGTCGGCGTCGTTGATGTGAAAGAAATAGAAAATTTCGGATGTCTTCTTCATACCCACGCTGTGATGATGAATATCAGCATTGAACGTGTGCGTCGTAAACAACACCCAGCGTACAGGATATCGCCTTGTATATTCTGAATAGGGAGGTATGTACCGTTCGTGGCATTCAGGTTGATGATATCTGCGAGAGTCGGAAGCACGTCTTGTCCGGGGAAGACTGGTAGACGCAAGTTTGGTATGAGGCCTTCACAAAGAATTGCATAGCCCACTTACTTGTCAGCAGCGGCGCAGGCCCAGACTGTCTTTTCATGTTGTCATTGTTAGGAACGGCGTGGCCGTGCCATCCAAGACTCAGGAGAGACAGAGCGAGCAGTGAGAAGCTTGCAAAGGACATGACAAGAACGGTGAGGGACGAAGAGAGCAAAGGCTGCTGCAGAACGTCTCTCGAGCTGAGCTCGCCTTTATACGCCGCAAACTGAGACACAAAATAACATTAGCACCGCATGTTGAAGAGGACAAGGATGTATCCTGACCTCCTACATCCCAATAACGGTGAGTACCGCGTATGCTGTCTACTCCAATCTGTCAGCATATGCACCGGAACATCTGCACGTCGAGAGACCGATGAAGAGGTGTGCAGCCTTGCGCAGATGCATCCACACTGCATAGAGAGTTGAAGAAGCGGTTTCGCACTATTCCCGCGGTAACGGAGAAGATATTGACAGTACCTAACAACCGGACAATCTCCAATCTCCAATGAGACTATTGAACGGTCTGGACAGACGCTCACAGTAGTAAGCGGTTAGGTCAATTGCAACGCAGAAGAACGGGGCGATTGATACCAAACCGATTGAAATCGTTGTGATTTCCCGCCTTACAGAGGAATGCTGGTCAGCTGAACATAACTGGGAGCTATGCAGATTACGGTACCTTGCCTCTTATTGTATATTACGCAATATTCCAGATGAACTGCTACAAGCCTACTAATGCCGTCGAGAAGTCGTCAGTCTCCAAATCATATCCATGAGAGAGAGAAGAACACGTGCAGACAAGGGTCTAGCTGATACCGGTAGTGAAGGTGCCCCGACATCATGTCTGACTCACAAGCGGTTCGGTGCAGACCAATGAGGGACCCGTTCTGACAGACAAGGTTCTGGGCGTACTCCGATTCGTGCCTGGGATGGATCGGTGCCACATAATGCACGGCCTTCAGCGCTGCCAAAGACTTGTGTGGTTTCTAAATGGACAGAAGCGCTGTTCGCCCTCACAAACAGGGTTGAATCACATAACGAGCATCTTCCACTGATTTCTAGGGACAGCTCGTTGCAGATAAGATTTTCTTAATGAGGGTATCATGTCTTAGGGATTGAAATCTGTACATAAGTATCAGATCGAGGGACGCGATTCAGCTGGGAACTCACATATCCGCTATACGTGCCGTCTTCTGCTTTCTGCCGCGTAGTTCTACCAATGACCTCAAGCATGTGTGTCATCTGGTCTAAAATTGGACCCAACAGGCAAGTTCAGATGCTACGCCATTAGTGCAAGCTGTACGATCTGAGTGTAGAATGCGCCACAGCATATGCTCCACACTTGCGCATCATACCCATGGCAAACATTCAAGTGTAGAGTGTCGAGATCAGAGCTTTGAGCTGTCCATATGAACCTTGAGGGGGACTTCCTTTCGCCATCATAGTAACATACTCACTTCCACGCCCATGTGTGTCGCAAACCCTTTAGGATGAAGCCGGGCCGCTTTCAAAGCGTAGGTCGGTCTTGAGGAAGCTCCGGTACCTTAGTCTCGGTTTGAGTTGTAGGCAGCGACAGAAATTGACTGTCCCAGTGGAAATCTCATGGTATATGACCGGTCAAAGAAAAATGCGTCATTCATCGGAATTGCTCGTCCCTAATAATATACGTAGATCAGTGAAACGAGCCGATGACGCGCCAGGAGCATTCGGCTCAAATGGTAAGCGATACACTGATGAATACGAAAGCTGTGAGTACCGGCTGCTTGAGTCCATGTCGAGCATATGGTTTGCTAGACAAAGCGTCATTCAGAGCAAGCATGAATTGAGGAAACGCATCCGGCCGATGCGTGATGCGACGTCGATCGGAAATGTAAACTTTGCACTCCCACGCACCCGGAGAAGATGCGAACTTTTCAGAGTTCGATAGAGATCCTGTACTGCTGTGGAACAGCGGGACGTTGAGAAGGAGTAGGGCACAGATTTCGTGAAGTCTTAGACCAGGCTGCGGCGCTGCGCCGGGATACGTGTTATTTATTTGTACAAGTTTGCTTCTGTGTACGCGACTATTTGAGCGCTTGCTGTCGCTTCAACGAGTGTGCTGCCGACTCCGTGAGGACTCGACTGAACTTGAAGTGGGAACAATATTGTCCAGACAACTGCAGTGTTGCCCCCTCTCAAGCGGTGTGCGTTGCATCCCTACGATATATGCACCCTATTGGTCAGCTTAGTTCAGTAGGAACGCTAGTTTCCAAATCAATAGGTCCCTCGTGCCCAGACTGGCCCCGTACGCTCCTAAATGAGAGGCAGCCCTATACCCCTGTCTTCAGCTCTTAACTCTGCACATTGTCTCAAGCATGGACGATATACCATTCTTTGGTTTCAGAGATTCTCGCTCCTACAACGTCGTCTTACAGAACAATCCTGTCTTATTCCGTCTTCACGCTGATGCGTCCCCTACCCACCATGGAATAAACGGCCCTATCGTCGCCCCACGTTACGCTAACTTCAGCGTAGCAGATTTGCCGTCTTTACCTTTGGTTCGCCAGAGTACGTATGGCGAAGTAGCGCGTCATCTGAACGTCTACAAGAATCTGGAGAAACGGAATTCCGTCGACTTTCAGACTCCATGGGTATCTACCACATTTAATTTCCCGTATTTGATGTGGGAAGCGTCCCGCAGAATAATGTATCGATACGTTAAAGGTGTGTATCGGTATTCTATCGACAGTCCAAGCTAGAGTAGTATGCTCACCGACGCCGTCTCACTCAACAGAACAGGAACTGTACGTTTTGATGATCGACGGCAGACATCGTTCGGTTCGCGAGCGAGCCGTTACTGCTGTCGATCTCTTGGATCGTCTTGGAGGGGACCATAACGCGGACGAATGGCGCTTCGCGAACGCCTGCCAAGAAGTGCTCGTCCACGGCTATATCAACTCCGACGCAATCATTTGCATCATGCCGTGGACGGAATTGCGGTTACTCATTCAAGAAGAGTATCTGCAGCACAATTTCCTTGTAATCGCGGAAGTAGAAGCGCACGAGATATCGCCCTTCGAGAGCTACTCGTGGCATCTTGCTGTCGAGCTGAGGAAGCGATACAGCCGGTACGAGCTCATGAAATCGTCGCTCGCCCTTGCTACCCATCTCCTGGGCAACAAGCTAGGGTCTCTAACTGAAGACCCGGCGGACGTTATCGATATTCTTGTGGCTGCCACTAGGGCCGTCGGCTTCTGGATAGAACGGTCGGGTGGCCCCCTTGGCGATGTGAGCCCCGAGGTCATAGCAGACAATTCGAACCCTTCGCAGGTATTCCGAACAAGAGTCGTCGACCTCGCAATTGGCCTTCCCGCATATAAAAGATGGAGCCAACTCGTGAGGCTCGAGTTACGGATGGAACAGATTAAGCAGCGCTATATTGCCTACAAGCAAATGGTAAGACATGATGAACCAACAGACTCGAGGTAGGTACCGCTTAATATGCTTTCAATGTTACATATTAATTATGGTCTACAGGCCGCAGCGGCTCAGAGATGCTCTCCAGTACTTTGCAGCAGAGATGCCCTCCACATGATCTCCGTCGTAGTAATACAACAGTCGTCTCCATAATTTACTGCAAGCACTTAGTTTCATATGCAATTCCTGTTCGTACGCAGCTTCCCAGAGACTCTTTCTCCGAGTAAGCAATAGTGGTCAAGAACAGCTCGCAGTTCACGGCCCCTCGATTCTGAATCTTGCTTCAAGGCTGCACGTGGCATTGTAAGAATAACGTAACACTCTTGCTAACTTGGGGAGCGCACCGTTCGCATATCTCGTCTACTGTTCTATCTGCTTCACGAGGTCCACCTTCCTGGTCGCCAGCCTGAGGAACACGATCGACGTCGCCTATGCGCCGGTTGCCAGTACCGGGGCCATCAGTCGTATCTATGAGGCCGGAGGCTGAGCAATTCCTTTGAGAGGCTGTCGCAATGAACCTCACCTATGCATCTCCAGACGTCGCGCAGTGCGTCAATGAATTTCAAGCGATTCGTGCTGACGCTTTCAGCAGCGTTGTCGCCGCGCTCGGTAGCGCCCTCTCGTAGCGTCTTACGAGTATCTCGATAGGAGTCCCAAGACGCATTGAGTCGTTGCATCATAATATCCAACTCTGCCTCGGGATCCTGGGCAGCCTCCACGGCCCTCTGGAGAGCTCGTTCAACACCTTGAAGACTTTCTCTGATCCTGTCGAGAGTTTCCTCGATTCCATGGATAATCCTCTCACTTTCCTGACGGGTACGCTCGATCTCCTGGCCCGCACGCTCAACCTCCTGATGGGCACGTTGGGCGTCTTGACGGGTGCGCTCGGCGTCCTGGATAACCTGCAATGTCGAGACATAGAGCGGTTGGGACCTCACAGTGTCCCCAACGTCAGGACCCCCGATGTCCAACCACTCCAGGAGTGATTTGCAGAAATCTGTTGTATGCTTGGTGGCCGTGTTCAGTTTATCAAGCGTCGATGTGTGGGTGGGATCAAAGAGGTGCTCTAAAAGACGGAATCCTTTTGTGACGATAACTGCAGGATTTGGGACTTGATCAGCCGCTAAATTCCTAACCTTGTTCTTGTACGCCCGGAGTTTGCTTGGCGTCCCGGACTCAACAGCAACACCCGCAAACTGGGGAAATGCGGCTTTGATATCTTTCCACGCAAATGTTGCCACAACCGCGCCAGTAGGGATTTGGCCGTACACGAGGATCTCCTTAAACATGGATGCAAAGTTCTGTGCACTTCTATAGATGGAGGAATAGGCGTCGTCTGGGTGCGTATACAAGAGCAGGACGTCCGTTGCTGCCATACATCTTCTCTCCATGAGAGGATGGTTTGCGTCGATGACAGAAATGAACCACTCTGCCGAAAAAGCTCAATGAATCGCATCGCTCCGGCGAAGAAGGTATGCTCGGTACATACTGTGTCTGCGGTGCCTGTAGTCATTCTCCCGTCTGTTTGCTTCATATGCAACGTATGAGAAGCTGAGAGAAGTGGATATCCATGGGGAAAGCTTTTCGCGCCACGAGCCGATATGCGTCAAAATATCGCATGCTATGAGAAAGTCCGCATCAGGCTCGAGAGGTAATCCGCTCGGGGATAGCTCAAGCCACGACGAACGCCGTAAGGTAGAACCGCTGCGAGCTGTGCCTGCGCCCTCCGTGTGCAGGAAAAAGGAGCTGCTTATCTGGCCCAGGGGTAAAAAGAGGGGCATCCGCAGGCAAAGAGATCATCGTGGACCTTTGGTGCGGCGGGATAGTTCAGCGTTGCCTGGGCAGACGAAAGCTATACCTGCCCTTGACTCCTCCGGATGATAAGAGCCACGAGGCAAGGCGATGCACAATGCAACTGCGCACGCCACCGTGTCATTCCATGTCACATTCCGGACGGTAAATAGGTGCCTGCTGCTGGGACCTCAATTAAGGGCTGTCAGAGCGGCGATAATTTTGACATATACACCGCCGCAAAGGTCCGCGTTAGCGACCGTCGTTTCTGTGGCAAGATATGTACGCCGTAAATCTCTGGATTATCTACTACGATTTATTTAGTATGAACTTACTAGCAGAAGACATGTTGGCAATTGGGCCGTATGTAGGGGTCTAACACAAGGAGTGCGGCCAGTGTGGCGCACTTCGACTTGCGCTTGGCGCTCTCACGAATTATTGTAGATAAGATTTTCGTGATTCAGAAGACAAGATCGTTATCTTGCTGATAACCTTCGTATATTATTTGCGCGTCGCAAGATCTCAGATACTGGACCAACTGGCCCTTTCTTCTACACTTACCGCAGAGGCCATCTCTGCTCTCTGCAACGACTTGCACAAAAATTTGATACCTTATACCCGTACAACGCTCGCTAGCTTCCTGGGTCGTCATGTCGGCATTTGGGTCTTTCGGGGGCAACCAAGGCACAGGTGCCTTCGGTTCGTTTGGCAATACACAACAACAACAGCCACAACAACAGCAACAGCAGCAACAGCAGACAGGCAATCTCTTCGGAGGAGGCGCATTTGGATCTAATGCCGCGTCAGGTAGTACGCAAGCTCAGCAACCCGCGACCGGCGGCTCGTTATTCGGGATGTCGACGCAACCCGCCGGCACGACGGGTAGCGGACTGTTTGGAAACGCACCTGCTCAAACAGGGGGAGGGCTGTTTGGAAACACCGGCGCAAACCAACAGCAGCAGACAGGAGGCGGATTGTTCGGAAATCTGAACACGCAGCAGCCGGCAGGAGGAGGGTCATTTGGATCTGGTCAGACGAACGCGGGAGGCGGTTTGTTTGGGAACGCGTCTCAGCCCAATACCTCAACTGGCGGAGGACTCTTTGGTTCAACCGTGCAAAACCAAGGTACGACCGCGACCGGTGGTCTCTTTGGAAATGCGGGTGCCGGGAGCACTTCAGCTGGTGGGGGAGGTGGCCTTTTCGGTACGTCGACAAACGCGCCTTCGAACACGACCGCAGGCGGCGGGTTGTTCGGCGGTACAAACGCGTCCACTAATGCTGGGGGCTTGTTCGGTAACAAACCTACAGGTAGTGGTGGCGGATTGTTCGGAAGCTCTACAACCACCGGAACTTCTGGTACGTCTGGTGGTTTATTTGGGAGCACGGCAGGCACAACGAACACTGGTACTTCAGGAGGATTGTTCGGGAACGCCGCAGCATCAACCGCTGCCCCATCAGGTGGTATGTTCGGACAGATGCAAGGTGGTCAACAGTTGTTCGGCCAGCCCAAACCGGCAGGCTCATTGTTTGGACAATCTATGCAGCAGCAGCCTCAAGGCTCTCTGTTTGGCGCGTCTCAGCAGCAACCACAGACCTCGTTGTTCGGCAGCCTTAACCAGCCAGCTGCGCCTGGTGCCAATCTCTTCAGTGGGAGCACCTTGGGAGGCACAAATTTGTTAGGATCGACGGCGAACATGTATGGTTCCAGAGCCCCTACTATTCCCGCGCAGCAACCAGATCCTCTGTCACAATTCATAGCCCTGATCCAGCGGATAGACAGCGTCAAGCAGGCTTGGGATGCTAACTCTCCGCAATGTCAGTTCCAAGTACGTATTCTTATCCCGCATGTCCATTGAATCCCACCCTGACCATTTGCGCTAGCATTTCTTCTACAATTTGGTTGATCCCACCCAAGTTCAGTTCTATGGACGGCCGGCAAATGCAAGGGATGACGCTGCATGGGCAAAAGCAGTGAGAGAAAACCCTGATCCCAGTTGGTAAGTGCGCTCCGCCGCGTCCAAGCATCTCAATATGTTCATGAATTAAATCAGCCTCGTTCCCGTCCTCGCTGTCGGTCTGGATGACCTTCAGCAGCGCGTAGACGCGCAGACGAAGCAAGCCGGGGAACACCAAGAGAAACTGAAGGTGCGTGATATATGTTGCAAGTGTCCCGTGTTGTTCTCTAACGCCCATATCCAGGAATTGAAAACGCGAATTGAGGCGCTCTCGCAGAAACATCAATTGACGAATGTCTCCAGGCTAAGGCGTGCAGCAGCGCTTCAAACGCAGTTGACTCATCGTGTGCTCAAGCTCGTGCAGCACTTGCACCTGCTTATTCCTGCGCTCCGTTCTTCGTCAATACGGCCCGAGGAAGAGGCGCTGCGGGCGGCATTGGAAGATATCGATGAGGAAATCCGGAGGCCAGGCGGGATGGGTAAAATGAGGGGTAAGCTCAATGAGCTATGGGCGCTGGTGGATGCTGTTAGAGCGGCGAGGGAGAGGGACCGGCAGGACGGGATGGTGGAGTGGGCTGTCGTGGATGAAGAAGGCCTGAGCCAGATTGCACAGGTGAGTCGCTGCGCCCTGTATCGTATTTGCGTTCTGACAATTCTCTACCCCTGGTAACAGATTCTGGCGGAGGAACAGGCCGGATTGGCACACGTGACAAAAATACTTCAGAAAGACCTAAAGGACTTGGCTGTGATACAGGGAGTTCCGGTGAAGCAAGAAGAGCCCGATGTGCTATCAGGATCGGTATCTGCCCTGCGTGGTAGCATACTTCGTTGACGACTCTGTTGTTGTTGTACCTCTTGTTCAGTCTTTGTAGCCTTACCCGATGACGACTGTCTCTTTTGTCACGATTTTTGCATGGCAACTGTTATTTAAAGGCGTTAGCTTTGTGGGACCAGTGATTGAATTGTATGCTATCCGATAGACAACCTACAAATAGATAACTTAAGGTTACGACAAGATAAATACGACACGCGGCCAAATTAGTTGAATAATTACCCCGCATCTCACAGTCGACCCTTTCACTCTCTTTCCTGCATGATCTGACTCACAGTGCGAAATACCACCAGAAAATGCGTGTACGAACACTTGAAATTCGCTGGCACGACAGCAAGCCCATATGTACCTGCGATTTCCAGCCAGTGCCGTTCAAGAAGGCGCGTCCAACCCAGGACAAGAACTTCGCTAGTCAGTCCTACAAGTTGGCGACAGGAGGCGAAGACAACCATGTTAGGGTGAGTTATGGTTCGTATAACACTGGAAGTGTTATTAAAACACTTCTTGTCTGTAAAGTTGTGGATGGTGCATCCAAACATCACCCCCCAGCCTGGGCCGGAGAGCGCTGGGGCAGAGAGTACCACAGCACGGTCTCCCCGGGTAGAATACCTCGCGACTCTAAGCAGACACTCAGCACCAGTCAATGTAGTGAGATGGAGTCCGAGCGGTACGTGTTAAAGCGCGTTTTTGTTTGTCCTGCGCTCATGGCTATGCAGGTGAACTTATAGCTTCCGCTGGGGATGGTGCGTATTCACACGTCTATCGTCATCAGTGTCTGCTCACTTGTCCTAACAGATGGAATGGTCATTATCTGGGCGCAAACTTCAACGCCTCATGCGGCGAGCTACGGGAGTGATTTGAGCAGTGAGGATCTCCAATACGAGAAGGAATTCTGGAAGCCGCGGACGACTGTTAGGTGCGCCACCGATCGTCTCTTACATGAACAGAAGGCTTATCAAAGCTGTACAGGTGCTCTACGATGCAAGTATATGATCTGGCTTGGAGCCCCACTGGGGAGTATATCATAGCTGGTTCCACCGACAATTGTGCGAGGATCTTCACCGCGAATGAAGGTAACCGTCATGAGCACGCTGTCTCAATCTTTTTCGCTAAGTTTGTGTATATTCAGGAAAATGTGTACACGAAATCGCGGAGCACAACCATTTTGTTCAGGGTGTCGCGTGGGATCCTCTCAACGAGTACATTGCCACTCAGAGTAGCGACCGCTCCATGCATGTCTACAGTATCTCCCTCAAGTCGGGCATCCTCGAAGTCCATGCTGTCGGCAAGAACACCAAAATTGCCCATCGCCACAGTCGTACTCCGAGTCGTCCAAATTTGTTCCGCCGCGAGTCTACAGCCAGCGACGTAGAATCTGTATTCGCCCCCGATCCTCTAAACACAGAGAGCACGCCATCGGGATCTCGAGAAAACGCACTGTTGACTCCAACGCAGTCTGTGCCCAGTACTCCTTCGTCGTCAATGTTTCCGCCACCTTCCGTGGAGAAGGCCTCATCTTCTCGGCGTTCCTCGTTCAGCTCTAATGCTCCGAACTCCCCCGCTACTCATACACGCTATGCACGTTCTCCATCACCAATGCCCGCTCTGCCTGCTATTCGCGTACCTACCGTACCTACCAGCAGCTGGGCATCAGTCAAACTGTACGGCGACGAGAATTTCACGAATTTCTTCAGAAGACTCACTTTCAGTCCGGACGGCGCCTTGCTACTCACACCGGCTGGACAGTTCGAGGATCCTTCAGTTGTGCCAAATTCAAAGTCCAACGAAGAGGCCACCCGGGGGCGCAAGGGCAACCCAGCTGCTGCTACGGATATTGTGAATCCAAATTCCACATCATCTGTCTACATCTACTCGCGCGTCGAACTTT
>JANHOG010000495.1:0-15434 GCA_027627325.1 Phlebia brevispora
CCTGGACCATCATTTCAATCCTGGACATAAGTAAGCACTCCTCAATCAGTTTGTATCAGCTCATGCCGATTTTTAGCGGGAAACCTGAAAACGCAAAGGTCTACGGCGTTCGCCGCGTCTCTCGGAGCTGCGGTGACTGGTGGTTCACACTAGGTGACCAGCGAAGAGCCCGGGGCTCCAGCTAATCGCCCGCACTCTACCGCACGGATGGCCTCCTCTTTTCGATCGGTCACGCCATGATATGCCCGTGCTGTGGTTACGCAGAGCTTAGCGACAAGCGCGCTCCGACATACACTGCACGCCATCGGAGCCCACCTACAATCGGAAGCGTCACAAACTTTCAGCCTCCCGATGTTTCTAGGGGCCTGCATACTCGCGGGTAGGTATGTAAGTGCGCTCGCAACACACCGACGCAGTACATGTTTCTCCATACCTAGCGGCACGTTGTCCGACATCCCTCGGCCTATCTGAGCAATTTGGTCCGTGAGATTCTGCGTGGCAGAGTCGCTACGTAGGATGCGTGTATCGTGGGGGTTTAATAACGGCACTTTTGTGACTTGCAGCACTGTGCCGATACCGCGTTCATCCGAGAAAAGCAACATCATGCACCAGGAATCATCTCTCATAGTACGTACTAAGTACAGCTATTAATCTCTTCTTAACCTGCGATATCAACAGACTGATATACGTCGTACCTTACGGGGTTTGCTTTTGTGCCACAAAGCTCTAGCACTGTGCAAAAGGGTTTATGTTTAGGGCTTGGCGCTCCGGGACGCGGACATAAGTTGTGGACGGAATACCACGGTCGGCCTGTGTCGCAGGTTGCAACGCTCCATCCGGTGCTGTTCCCTGCACATCGGAGGACCTGGAATGTTGGTCTTACAAAAGTCTCAGGTGTTATTGCTCTCGCAGCCACTTACGAGAACAGTTCCGCAAGGCAGAGCCGTCGCACTATTTATACAGCAGAGTCTCTGCGTCTTCTAACATCTCTCCATCTACTCCCCCGTCCTCTTCACGCACCATCACTACCCTGCAACGCTATACAATGTCTCTACTATATGTTTGCGACCTATGTGGAAAGCAGTCGGAGACCTTCCCGTACGAAGAACTGGCGCATCTTCACGTCGTGGTTATACATTCCGCAGTACGTGGTCTGACTGAGCCTCATGCGCCCTCCACTAACATACCTGCCCTACAGATTGATAACTACGCAGACCACGTACGACAGGTCTTCTCTCAGCAGCAAGTTACCACTCGAAAGACTCGCATGACATGCCTGCCATCAGAGTTGCACTCGACAGTCGATCAACCATATGCGTTCTTGATGCAGACTGTGCTGCCGCAGACTTCATCACGCCGAGTCATCTATCAGGTAAGTTTGGCTAATTTCCCGACGTTCCACAGCGCAGGTAACTGAAGACGAATCATAGAAACTCTCTGAGATGTTGGCACTAGTCGCTTGTCGCTTCGCAGCGCATCCGGAGCACCTTGAGAAGGCCAGAGAAAGGTATGTCCGTTGCTTTTCCTGGATTATCTTCTCGTATTCAATGTGATTCTAGTCTTGAACTACTCCTCGACTCCCTGAAATTCTCTTCCGAACTTCAAGACTTCCAGCAACTCCTCGCGAAACGGGAGAGCTATCGCTTCTGTGTATTGAAAGTACGTTTTTCGCCCTCACGCTCATGGGTCTGGCTCATGTACTGCTGCAGCTATTGCGCGACTACGGGTACGGCGAAGAGCATGTTATGATGGCCCTTCAAAGCGACGAGGATGAGATCCTGCGGCTCCGCTCTTCACGTCGGACCACGGCGGACGAACCGACGATCTATCACACCTCTTCTCTGCACACACGCTCGCGCCGGCCCCAAGCCTTGTCCGCGATGTCCGTGATATAATCTGACAGTAGCTTCGCGAGTCGTACTCTGGGGCATGCGCGGTGCCGTCAACGGCGCTGTGCCTGCAGTGGAGTTGCTCGCTGGACGAGTATGCTAAGGACTTAAATCAGCCGCGCCAACTTTTGGAGACAAGCGCGATTGCATATGCTCTCTTACGAATGACTTCATTTTATGCCCACATTCAGGATTCAAGGACTTCCGAGTCGAAGCTGGCGGCGGGCTGCTGCATTATCGCTTACGTAATCCTATGTTCGTTTCGGAGACTGCGCCTTTAGCGCCCATTTTATTTCTGTTGACCACTACGTTCATCATATGAGTATATTCATGGCGTATTCGCAGATTTTATACCATATTGCAGTTCTTGATACCGTGTACGAATATGGTGCGATGGGAGCAGAGCGCGAGCAGCTCCGAACACAGCATATTCATTGTGGTAAGTTGTATTTAGGCGTGCTACTCCAGAACGCTAGCCTGTGTAGCTCGGCTTAGTGATATAATACTAGGAACGCGCAGGTATCCTACTGTGCTCGGGTAAGTTTTACTTCATCCTTTCATGCTCTTGACCATGACTGAAGCGAAATCCGGGGACAGGCCCTCTAACAATCGCCGAATGATGCCTATGTATGAATCACGATAGCCCGGCGCGCTCTTTCCACCAGTGAGCGCGTGCTCGGAGGATCTCACACTTTCCAGTCGAGAGCGAAGTATGTTATGATATTCGGCGAATGATCAATTGCGAGTCATGGAACAAGAAGTGCTGGGATCAGAGCTCAAATCGATTAGCTGCATTCTCTCGCTTCATTCTATAGCCGTCTAAGCCCTGTGCGCACTTACTCCTCAATTGTCTCGTCGCTTTTCATGCATCGGTGAGCTTGTTTTTCCGTGTATTGCAAGGCGGCCGCTCACAGCTTGGTGTTAGGTGATGCTTTGCGTGCATCGCTCTATGTAATTCTGTGCTGGCTCCACTGAACGTGACCAACAAGTTTTCCATTCAAGCTTCGCATGTTGAGTGGCGTATGCTGGAGGATGAGCGCGTACGACAGCGTCGCGAAAACATTTGGCGATTCCGTTGACAATGAAGACGCTCGAAGGGGCCGGCGATATGTTCCTACTTCCACCCAGCCACAACGCGTCAGTAGCCTACACAGCGTTTTCTACTAGCAGCTCTTCCGCTTCCCGTCAGTTGTTCTCAAAATATTTTCTGACAGGTATCAGAGGTTCCCCGTAGCGTGAGTGTTTCCACACGAATATTATACCATTTGCATCGATTTGACACTGAATCCACGTAGGAACGCAAATTACGGCGAAGGTAGTGATCATTGGTCAGTTCTTGGCATGTGACTTCTGCAGCGACAGATGAAAGACGCATCTACTGGAACCTGGAGTGATAAGGTGGGAGTGCATCCGGAAGTCTCTCATGCCGTCACGTATGTATTTCCATTTGACATCCGTGAACCTTCTTATGACCATAGCAGGTGGACAAGCAGTAGGCCTAGCCGTCAAGCATCGCGGCACCAGGCGTTTGATCGGTTATCGTCATGACCGGTGGAGAAATATCTCCTAACGCTAACATTGCCTGATGAGGGAGTGCAGGTTTGCATCGTTGGTTATCCTCGGGGCCTGTTGAAGCCGATCTCCCCATATAAAGCTAGTAGGCTCGAGCGTTTGTATTTATCCTGAACTGCAGACTCTTCACTCGCAGTCCTGTCGCACTATGCTTCAACGCCTACGCGATATTCTTACTGCCGATGCCAGTCCCGCTGGAGCTCGACATGACGCGGGGGAGCAGTTCAAGCTTGGGGACTTTCCGATCGATCAGTACAAGCCGATGAAGGTCATCGTTATTGGCGCGGGTATGAGTGGTATACTCGCCGGGATCAGGTTTGATTGTCTCGTAGTCTGGGCTTTTGTGTTGCTCATTGTCGTCTTTGCATAGGTTCCGTCAATACATACAGAATCTCGATCTCACCATATACGAGAAGGAAGACAATATCGGTGGTACATGGCATGTAAACAGATACCCGTGAGTATACCAGTCGACATCGCCTGCTTTCCACACTAAGCAGGACTCCTTCAACAGAGGAATAGCCTGCGACGTTCCTTCCCACTGCGTGCGTAGTTTTATCACTGTACATCTTCGTTTCCTCACACGTACTACACTACTCGCAGTTCCAATATTCGTGGGAAAATAAGGCAGGTCTTGTCGTTCTATATCTCGACTTATCTCTGACTTGAACATAGAGCGACTGGTCCGCGTTGTACTCTCCCGGGTCTGAAATCCTCGGACATCTGGAAAGTATCGTCAGCAAATACCAACTCGCCCAATTCATCAGACTCCGCCATGAGCTAGTACATGCGCGGTACAACGAGGCGACCGCGCGATGGCATGTTCGCATCAAGCGTCTCTCGGCCTCTGGACCCGGAAATGAGGGGCCCGAGGAGTTCGAGGACGAGGCGGACTTCCTGTTCATGGGCGTCGGTTTGCTGAGCCGATGGTCGTGGCCTGATATTGCGGGCTTGAAGGACTACAAGGGGTTGCTCGTCCATAGTGCGAATTGGAAACTTGACGGCCAGAGCTGGCAGGACGACGTGAAGGACTGGGGTGATAAGAACGTCGCTGTGATTGGGCTAGTAAGAGCGGACCGTTCTACGTCGTTGTCTTCTGGCTTATCGAAGTGTTGTAGGGATCTTCCGCCCTGCAAATCGTCTCGGCGCTGCAGGATAAGGTTGGATGCCTTACCCAGTATGTGCGCGGCCAAACCTGGGTTGCACCAACCTTTGCGCGGGGCCTGCTTTCCGACCTACTTTCTCGTGAACTGGGCGACGAGGAGAATCGTATGTCGTATAATATGTGGATTTCTTCATATCATTTAGTCCCCTTGCAGATGTATTTACGGAGGACGAGAAGAGGAGGTTTGAAGACCCTGTCCGCGCACAGCAGTTCAGGCAGGCGCTCGACAACGAGATGAACGTGCGTTGTCAGACTCTGCTCATGCTTACCTCCTATTAGCCCGAGTGGGACTGACTTTCCTTGTAGAGTATGCATTGGGTGAACATCAGCGACAGCCCCATGCAACAGCAAGTCCAAGTTATCTTCAAGGAGCATATGATTAATGCCCTGAAGGAGAAGCCGGAGATTGCTGAGAAGCGTACGTGCTCACATATGGGATTCACGTCCTTGTCGCTCATTTCCGTGTCAGTGATACCGACGTTTTCGGTGTCTTGTCGAAGACTGACTCCAGCACCGGGGTACCTTAAAGCCCTCTGTCGTGACGATGTGAGTTGTGTGTCGCTAATTCTGTCAATAATCTAATCAGAGGCTCGCTAGGTCGACTTCATTACCGCGCAAATTAAGACTATCACCGCTGACGGCGTCGAGACGCTAGACGGCAATGTCAACAAGCACGATGTCATCATATGCGCAACAGGTAAGGTGATAAGTTGTGGCTCAGGTCGAGCGTATACTCATCATAGACAGGCTGGGATACATCCTTCCAATATCCGTTCTCTGTCATCGGGAAGAACGGTATTGAATTGCGCGACAAATGGAACCCACATGCCAGGACGTATCTTTCAGTTTGCGTTGACGGCTTCCCGAACTGTTTCCTCTCAAGCGGGCCCAACTCCTGCATCGGCACGAGCTCGTTCTTACCTATGATCGAGCACCAGGTCGATTACGCGATTATGGTTGCAAGGAAAATGCAAAGGGAGCGGCTGAAGAGCATTGACGTGAAGGCCCAGGCGGTTCAAGACTTCGAGGAAGTTATCGACGTATGTTCCCCACTACTTGTACGATAGTGAACACTGAATAATTTTTACTCAGAAATACTTCGAGAGGGTGCGTTACCATATTCCCGCCCAAAGCTGCCACATAATAACACATTCGTTCACGCAGACGGTATTTACAGAGAAAGTCAGAAGCTGGTACAAGGGTGGAAGAGAGGATGGACGAGTTACCGGGCTGTGGCCAGGTATGTCTCACGTTCGAATTCCGAACTGCTTCATAACCGAGGATATAGGGTCCGGGTTGCATTGTATGCGCGCCTTGAGGTATCCGCGATGGGAAGACTACAACTATGAGCGCGACGACCGCACACGCAATCGGCTGTATTGGCTCGGAAATGGCATGACAGTTAATGAAGAATCCTTGTCCGGTAATCGTGAGTCATCTATGTTACTTCTAGTCTTGGAACTAGGGCGTGACTTATCATTGCTGCAGGTGCCTGGTTCTTAGATGACGACTATGTGGATGTTCCACCCGGTGAGTTCATCGCACTCTTCGATGATACTTGCTGACGCGGTTCCCTTTCGTCTAGTACCCAAGCAATAGATACACTATTCAGGCTCACGCGCTTCTGTGGCATCGATAGCTCACTTCTATATGTTCATGTGTCTGGTTTGCTAAATGAGTGCTCTGGGGACAATAGACCTAAGTCCTAAATATGGAACTCTATATACATTGGTATTAGTAGGAGCCACAAGGGACTCCTATATTTCGTGGAAGCACGAGCCATAAACCTACGCAATCACCGCGGACGCGATGAGTGGCGAATCCACCTGGTACGCGCCGGACCTACTACTAGAGCGCTTGTTCCGGCAGCTCTGTCAACAACTTCTACCACCCTAGGTTCACAAGCTATTCACAGCTTCCTCGCTTGGAATCATCACATATTCGAATTTCGAGCATGCATGGTAGCTGCTATCTTCGCTGGAGTTTCCTATTGGTACCTTCGCGAACTCTGTCCACGGGTCTGATCCCAACGTCCAAGGTGATCAAATATCATATATACGAATGATCATCTTCAGTTTCTTTCGCCTTCCTGGGAACCAAGTACTCACTAACGCTTGCTTCCATTCCATTCCTTGAGCCCGCAGTGATGCCCTGTCGCTGAAAGCCTCCTTCCGTTCTTCCGCTTAGCCCTCGATGCTCGAACCGTCGTCGAGTACTACGGGCGTACAACTGCAACTTGTGAGTTGACTGTGTTAAATAGAACGTGGGTAGACCCGCCACTGTCTAATACGACTGTACTTTCTGCCATAGGTTGCGTGCGCGCACACAGGAGCTCTACGTGACTTGATTCTACAACACCCTTCATGACCCTTAAGGTGTGTCCGGCACTATCGTAACGCCGCACCCTCTTATTCAACAATACTTCTTTACATCCGACGTATTCAGCGGCTGCTCAGAGCGTTGATTAATGCCCACATCACCGAATTTGACCATTCATGTCGAAGCATGGAGACCCTTTCCCAATACTGTGGCATGCGGCGTGCGCATGCGACCCTGCCAGTAGTGTTATAAGGTCTGCCCTCGCAAAGCCAGTCTCCGGTTTGTCTGGTCACCCAACAGCTGAACTGCTCCCCGGTATCCCCCACGCCAACGATACACGATGTTGGTGTCTCACGTTCTGCGTCTACTGCTCCTCGTGCCGTGGGCGATTGCTCTCACCCCCGCTGCGGGGCCTGGGTCTTGTCCCTGCAAAGCGGTCGCCTTCAGTCCAAGCCCGTCATTTCGATGCTTGGCGGCGCGACATCGTACCTAGAGGAGACGTACGCCTGAACTATGCTACCGGTAAGCCAACGCCCCGCTCTGCTCCTCCTGCTCAAGGAACGCATCGTTCGTGCAGCGACGTATCATCCGCCCTCCGCGTTTGTTTCCTTCTCCGCGCACGAGGACCGTCCCATCCTGCTTGTCGAAGATATGGACGAACTCCTCGACGATGTACGCTGTGTAGAAGACGGAAACCTCGCCAAACACACTATGCATCTCACGTTCGCCTCAGAGGAAGCTTTTGCCGAGGCGTTGTACACTTGGGCGGCCTTTGAGTCTTTTGCTGTCGTAACTTCGCATCCTACGTGCAACCCAGATTACGAACGCGGTGCTTGGATGTAAGTGCTCTACTCTTTGTCTGGCGTGATCCCACACTCAACTTCTGTTCTTTCCGTGCTGACTCAATCTTCAGGGTAGACCAATTTACGCCAGATCCTCGTACCCTCACGATAGCGCTGCACGCGCGTCCCGCCGAGTGGACTTCGCTCGGCCGTTCATGTCATGTCAAGTATGATCATAACGGATACGGTGTCTGGGACCTTCGAGAGCATGCGCAGGCACCAGTGGTCAAGCGTCAAAACGTCGTCGACGACAACATATATACATTCGGCACCAGCCCAGACTACTCGCGCATACCGCTATACCCGCCAAATTCAACGCTTGCCCCCAATGCCACGTACGTGTCGTCCCTACTACTGATGCATGTTGTTAGTCCCTGATGACAATTCTGTCTCCATCGCTCAGGGATCTCGATGGCTTGAACATCCAGCTCACTTGTGTAGACTGCACGCTCAAGAGCAACTTCAGTATCGGAGTGGACTTCGAGATTGACCTGACCAACACGTCTTGCGTGCCTTCGTTCACGCAGAACTGCTTCGGATTGACTGTGGCTAATATGAACTTCACCGTCGTCGACCTCGAGCAGGATGCCAATCTCGAGATCTTCCTTGGCGACCAGTTCACGCACTCCGGGAATTACACGTATGCGCTGTGCTGTTCCGAGGTTCTTGTAAAGTGCTTACACGATGCGCAGGGTGTTCCGCTTCCCCTTAGAACCTGGGTTCCAGGTGAGCTCATTCCTTCTGCTATATTTCGGTCTAGTTCAACCGTCTGTAGTTCGCCGATTTGGTCAATATCGGACCTTCTCTAGGGATAGATCTGAATTGGGGATTCGATGCATCCGCCAGTATAAACTTTACATACGGCGCGAGCGCACAGGTAAGGTTTCCTTGAATTATCTCTAAGTCTACATCTGCACGGTGCTAAGTCTCGAATTATATAGTTCGCCAAGGGGGCGTTTGCATCTTTAGACCTCTTGAATTCTGGAGCAGAGTGGGACCCATCGTTTTCGGCGACTGGATGGTATGGCGCACATTACTTATTTCTGTCTAGCTGTAGCGTTGACTTTTCGGAAATATAGGGATAACTTCTCATTCAACCAGATCCCTTTCCGTTTAAACTCTGGTCAGCTTAGCTTAAATACGACGGTAGCGCTTGCTCCATTCGCGGAGGTGGCCTTCACTATCCGTAAGTCCATATTATGGCCTGTCGATAATCCGGGATGTTGATGGGAACGTCAATAAGTTGAGGTCGGTGCTTCCACACACCTCACTACGAACATGCCCCAGGTCAATGTTGACGCGGCCCTCGTCACTAATGTCGACCGCCAGTGCAACCCCATTGGGCCGGAAACGTTCGAGTCCTTCTCGCTCGCTTTCGAAGTGGGTGCCAGCATGGATTTCTCCGCTGCTGCACACTTTGAGGTTGACGAGGGTATCTTCGACCCATCTACGGGCATCCCATCCGAGTACGACCAGACGCTCTTCGACAAGGAGGTTCCTCTCGCCCCCACGAACGGGAATCAGACCGAGTGCTTCATTATAGTGGACGACCAGCCCTCGAACAGCACGAACAGCACGACCTCCACAGTAACGGGTGTCCCCGCATCGACCGGGACGCTGATGTCGGCCGCGTCCGCGGTCCCTACATGGAACTTCACGAAGATTCAGTCGTACTTCAGTGCGAACGGGCAACTCCCTACCGGTGTCAACTACACGCAGATGGTACAGGCAACTGTCGTCCCTTCAGCACTCCAGCAAGCGGTCAACCAGACTGTCTTTAACAGCACATCTGCTGCTAACAAGACGACTACCGGCGGTAACACGACGACTACTGGTGGGGGGACTGGTGGGGGGACTAGTGACGGAGTGCGCGGTATTGATATGTCTAGCTACTACATCTTGACCCTCTTGCCGGTCCTTGGAGCGGTCCTCACCAGCTTCTTCTAACTTTGTGGTCGCTGTACTTACTTGATTGCGAGACTGATGTCATCCGTACATCTTATCTTATCGTGTATCAGAGCTTTGTGATCGTAGCCGCAGCGCATTCGCGATCGACTCAACACCTGACCGCGACCTCGATAATATAGGGAACGATTGCACCATGTCAAGGAGTTCGCTTCTGACACAACGCCACTTGCCCTAGTATGACTATGGCGAATGCGGCACTGGAGCTTGCGTAAGTCAGGCATGAGACGGCATCACGACAGAGACGTAGCCCAGATTGACTATTTCTTCACAAGATAGTTCCTTCAAGAACTTGATTACCCTTGGGAATGCGTAAAAAATATTACAAATCAAGTACCTGAGTTTATCTGCTATATATTTCGCGCCTCCTCTCCCCAAAACGCTCTCACTCGTCTTCACAGTTCAATCTCGTCATGGCTACCCTCGCTGGGAAGAAAATTGTGGTTATCGGCGGTTCCTCTGGCATAGGCTACGCCGTAGCCAAGGCCTCTCTTCTATCTCTTGCAGACCATGTCCTCATAGCATCGTCTTCGGCAGCGAAGGTCGAGACTGCTGTATCGCGATTACTGGCGGAGCCCGACCTACAGAAGCTGCAACCCGGTCTGCAGGCCCGCCTCAGCGGAGACACGCTCGATCTGGCGGACACAGGGGCTGTTCGTGCATTCTTCGCAAAAATCGGCGAGATAGACCACCTCATCATCACGAGCGGCGGTATCTCTCTTCAAATCGACTTCCGTAGCGAAGATTTGGACAAATATAAGGGTACGCGAGTTCCCGCCGTATGTACATACGCCTTCATTCACTCGATACCTCCAGACGCCTTCGACATGCGGTTCTGGGGTGCGGCGGTGGCAGCCCAGTCAGCGAAAATCAGGGATGGCGGATCGATCACGTTCACGATAGGTACGCTGCATCTGGACGTGCGTCTCGCTGATGTGCTCAGCCTCGCTCTCTAGGAGGAGCTTTGCTCAAGCCTAGACGCAATTGGTCGCTCATAATCGGTACGCTTGGCGCAGTCGACTCCTTAACGCGGTCACTAGCTGTAGAGCTCGCGCCTATACGCGTGAACGTCGTCTGTCCTGGGGCTGTTAATACTGAGGTGCGTATTCGCAAGATCTCTGCGAGGATGGCTCTGAACATGACATTGCAGCTCTGGGACGGGTTCCCGAAAGAGGTGAAGGACAAGATGCTCGCTGATGCGGCTGCTGCGTTGCCAGTGAAACACGTCGCTGGCCCGGAAGAGATCGCCGAGACGTATCTTTTCCTCATGAAGTAAGTGCAAACATCTAGGTCCCGGAAGTAATTTCTCACGTTCACTTTCTCAGATGCAATTATATTACCGGACAGAGAATCGAGGTAGATGGCGGAGGCCGACTTATCTGAAGTAGTACCCATACGCCCAATGTCAAACTGTACCATTAATCAAGCCAATTGATCACAATTTCTGTATGTCATCCGCATCGAGGCAAGTACTGTACATGAGATATCTCGATTCGCGTGCCGGGAACACGGTGCGGTTCAAGGTTTCCAGATGAAGGGATCACTTATGAAGGAACTGCTGAGCGGTGAGTCTTTCTGACCGCCGCTGCATTTCAAAAGAGACGACTCACCCGGGGGAACATCCACATAAGACGGATCAATGAACCAAGCCCCTGCGGCAGAAATGGATAAGGTATGCCCGTCGTACATAGCAATAGGACGGCGACTTACGATCTCCCGTCAAGGTCTTCTCGTTGTTGGTCATTCCGTCTCCTAGCCAGTAGAGCCGGTTCTTAGTAGTGTCGGCCCGCTCATAGTTGTAGTCCTCCCATCGGGGATACCGGAGCGACCGCATATGATGCAAGCCTGAGCCTGAATACGCAGTTAGCATGGTTCAAGCGGCACAGAGCCGGACCTACCTGGCCACAGCCCTATAATTCTTCCCTCGTCATTTCCTGCCTTGTACCAACTTCGGACCTTCTCGGTGAAGACGGTCTGCGGCACAGTTAGTATACCCTTCCAACTTACAGAGAACAACGGTTGCGTGCCTTCTGGAAGTAACTCTGTAACATAACATATCATCAGCATCGACACTGAAGATCCGACGAACGGAGCCCACCTCGATGATCTCGTCGAACTCTTCCACGACCTCCGGCTTCACTTCAATGCTCTTCAGGCGCTCCCGCTGCAGCTTACGGACGACTTGGACGGCGTAATCGACCTGGTGCTCGATCATGGGCAGGAAAGAGCTCGTGCCGATGCAAGAGTTGGGTCCGCTCGAGAAGAAGCAGTTCGGGAACTCGTCGACACAAAGAGACAGATAGGTCTTGGGGTATGGGCTCCATTTGTCTCGGATGTCAGTTCCGTTCCGCCCGATTATGGGGAAGGGAAGACGGAAAGATGTGTCCCAACCTGTTAGTGTCGGTGAGCGGAAATACAGAAGGCATCGGCGAGCGTTACTTACCAGTCGCGCAGATGATGATGTCGTGCTCCAAGGAGCTTCCGTCTGCTGTCTCAATCCCTTGCTCTGTGATGCGCTTGATCGGGGTTGTGATGAAGTCGACCTGTGAAAGGAAACATAAGAAACACCGCAGATGGCCGTCTCAGCTAGACATACATGATCACGGCATAATGCGTTGAGGTAGCCTGGCGCCGGTGTTATTCGCCTGCACGAGACTGAGAACTCCGGTATCACTGGAAAACAGCTACATCAGCCTGCATCATCCGTTGATTGCCCTGGACGTACACTTTTCTGCTATCTCGGGCTTGCTCTTCAAAGCGTCGGTCATCTGCGCCTTGAAAAGACGCTGCGCCTCTTTCTGCTGCTCGCTATCGCGCATATTGATGGCGTGCAAACCCTGCATTCGCATGAGAACGTGGCAGTGAGAATAACCGCAAGAGCTTACATTCAGCTGATGGTCCAGACCCTTGCGGAATTTGGATGATTCAACAGGGTCGCTCAGCCTGGCTTTCTCCTCCGCCGTAAACGTATCTAGTCAGGACTCTCGTGAGCGCATATCCCACTTAGCACGAAAGGAAGTATGTACAGTTTCCGTCCTTGTCGAAGTCGCGGGAAAGGAGACTGGCAAGGGCGTCTCGGGCAAACTCCGTCGCGACCCAGGTCCTCCCGCGGGCGTACTGAGAGAGTCTTCCCACCTTATCCTGGAGTGCTGCGACAATCTGCAGGGCCGCAGAGCCCTGTGTGACCATCAGCGACTGACCTAGACAAATTGTTCGCAAGACCCACGTACAAGGCCGATAACAGCCACTCTCTTGTCGCTCCAATCTTTCACATCCTCCATCCAGCTCTCGCCGCCAAGCTTCCAGTTGGAACTGTGGACGAGCAGGCCCTTAAAGTCCTTCAAACCTGCAATGTCGGGCCACGTCCAGCGGCTCAGAATGCCGACGCCCATGAAGAGGAAGTCGGCTTCGTCGTCAAATTCCTCGAACTCTTCCGGAGCGTTGGCAGACGGGCGCTTGATCCGGACGTGCCACTTCGCAGTCGCCTCATCGTAGCGGGCGTGGGTGAGCTCGTGGCGGAGCTTGATGTATGGCGCTAGCTTGTACTTGCTGACGATGCTCTCCATGTGCCCCAGAATTTCTGCTCCGGGAGAATAGAGAGCGGACCAGTCCGACTACATGGAAAGGCGAGGTATATCAGAAATCGTCAAGAAAGTCAGCACCGATTGCCCTGACCTTGTGTTCGAAGGTGTATTGGAACTGAAAGCGCAGTTAGATCAGGGACAGCTAACACACTAAGGGAAGGGCTTACGGAATGGGCTGGGATATCACAAGCGATACCGCTACAGCGCAGAGTCATTGAGTGGGCTAAATACGAACAATGATAGCACGTACGGGTATTTGTTAACATACCACGTCCCGCCGATGTTATCCTCTTTCTCATAGATAGTGAGATCGAGGTTTTCGACGTACTGACGGAACCTGAAGCCAGATGAATATGTAGAACGTCCATGCAGCATCCAAACGTACCTGATGCCTGCCAATAATCCGCTCATTCCCGCGCCGATAGCGATGATTTTCATCGACTTGTACTCGTCAATGGCAAAGTCGCCCAGCTCGAACGAAGGCTTTCCTTCATTCTGGACGTTCAGACCAGCCTTGTCGGCCGGGACGTCAGAACCAAAGATCGAGTCACGAATGCGGTTGAGCATTGTATGTTCGTACAGTAACTTGTCGAGGACTCTGCAGGAGATTGAGGACGCAAAATGGCGAGAACTGAGAGCACCTATATATGCATGGTGTGCCTGAGATACGGAATAAGTGCGGTATCAGAGCAGACCGAAGGGTGGCCATTGATACCCCGCATCTGACTTCGCGACGCTAGCAGAGCGGTTCGCATCCTGACAGCCGATACAGGCTAGACCATTGTGGGAGTGCAAGTCCACCTTAGCGTACATTCACACCGGGTGATTGAACGCATAGCGCAATCTTCCGTTCTTTAGGGCCGACGCGGGACACTGATGCTTGCAGAGCTCTAGAGGCTGGTATCGTGGTGAGAAAAAAAGCACGTTAGCGGACATTTGCGCCAAAGCTTTCAATACATACCGTAGCCACCCAGTAATCAACGACGACAGCGTATAATAGCATGCTGCAGCTCGGCTTCGGAGTAGAGCAAATGCACGTTAGCAAACATTCGCATCGACTGTGTGCGAACCCTTCGCCGAATTTCAATGATAAGCAATGACAGGTCATTTGGACGCCGCGCAGGGGCCTATAGGTCCTCGTTCATGAGACCACGATGGAAAACCGCAGGATCTGCGAACGATGTTGAAAGCTTCTAACGAAGCCACGAGACACCAAGGAAGACACGAAATTGACAGTGTTGAGCGCTGACATTGAAATACGAGAGGATTCATATGATCTACAAAGTGCACGTGCAGGCGTACATTCATGCGATCAAACCACGGGATCAACAAGTCAATATCAAAGAGAGACTCACAAGTACGGGAAACCTATAGACTATGCACGATTCACGACTATCTGCACGATCCTTGAGCAGCAGGAGAGGGATAGATATAGAGCGCATGACATACCAGACCGCGCAAGCGAGTCTATCATCAGTATCTGGGGCGAGTCTGCGAGCGTCCCATTTGAACAGTAGTAATAACGACGTGAGAGAGTGCAAAGTAACCCCTCCGCGTTACGTTCCTCGTACTTCCGCAGGAAAAGCAACGCACGAACGCCGAACTGACAGTGCGTGTGATCTGGCTTGGAGCATTAAAGCGGTGCGGCTATAAACCTGGCCGAGTAAGTTGTGCGCCTCGATAGGCGCATATCCTGAGAACTCACTGGCGTCAGGGGCCTGAGCTCCTACGATAAGCAGAGCTGTGATCGATAGAGGAGAGACGAGCATACTGCGACCCCGTACCGTTCCCATAGCTCGACACCCATACCATAGGAACAAAAGGTCTTAGGAGTTGGTAAGAGCATTCATATCTTACTTTCTGTGGAGCGGTCACTGCTTAAATTGCACCCCACTCTAAGCTCGTGCACATGCGCAGGTTTTCCATGAAGTGGTCCTCCATCGTCGCGGTGCTCGTTGTCTCGAGTTGGGCTAGGAAGCAAGTTATTTAGAGTCTGCTGCCAGTCCACAGATTTTGTAGTATTTCAAGATGCAGGTACGTGCTTCCTTAAGTTCGAGATAGACCAGCATAGTAGTATGAAGTTGAAGGTCGCCGAGAA